>CM053789.1:697690966-697763466 GCA_028749045.1 Cupressus sempervirens | reverse complement strand
GCTAGCATAGCAATAGCCGAAGGAGGAGGATCCTTATCATCAGAGCCCCACCTGAGCGTGGGGTGAGTAGACAACTTAGGGGGAGCCCATCCATCATTAGCAGTAGCAACATTATCTTCATCTTTCTCTCCCTCAGGCCTGGGAGGAGAAATGGCTAAGTCTAGCTAGGGAAACACCCACTAGGGGTTTGAGTGCGCAGAGGGCCAACCTATAGCAGGAGTAGCAAGAGGAGCCATTGGACACCACCTTGAGCTACACCTTTGAGGAGGCGAGGTAGAGTGGTGCTGACCACTAGATCCTTAAGAAGAGCGGCACCAACCAAAAGCACCATCACTGGGAGAGAGGTGTGGCTGAGAGTGAGGCATGTGTGAGTGGCGAGCAGAACTACTATGACCTTAATAGTGATCGAGAGGATGAGTATGGTCGCTAGAGGCAAAATTCAATGGAATACAAGCTACCATACAGGGAGCATTTCCTCAATGAGCCAAAAGCTCCTGTAAGTGAACCATGTCCAAAGCCACTTTATCTATTTGTACTTGAATCTACAACATGACATTGTTATAAATACATGCTTTAGCATACATAGAAACATTAATGTCAAGTGTGTTGTTAGCATAAATAACTACATTACAATCTTTCCAAATGGTAAATAAGATCTCCAATTTGAAAGCATGCCATATCTGCACATACTTGAAGGGTATCTGAGTTTTATCACCCAGAACAACCATATGCTAAGAAAAAGGTTCTTAGTGGAAGGGGCAAAAGAGATCATGGATCCATTGCCAGTAACACTGAGCCCATATACATAACCAAAAAATATGCAAAAAAGTCTCTGGTTGACCACCAAAAGGGCAACAGGGGTCAGGAACACCTAGGTGTCATAGTTGGGGGCCCAAAGGCAAGCCCTGGAAAAGAATACACTAGGAAAAATGCACAATTTTAGGTTTAGTAATGGCTTGCCACATAGTGGAGAACCTATGCCTCCAAGTACATTGAGAATATTGCAAATGCCATTGTTGGTTGAGAACTTCAACCATGGGTAGGTGAGGAACTAGCCATCAATAGCCAAGCCTAGGCTTATAGCTAGTTATCGGGGTGTCTGGATACCACTTCCAGTCTTTCCACTAAGGGCTAGAGGACTGAATGCCTTCTTTATGTAACAAATGTGGAGGCACCATAGAAACTAGAAGATCAAAAGTTTAACGATCTGGACGAGTGAGCCAAAATTGCACTTTCATATCCTCCCACGACCATAAGCTCATTGTAACTCTAGAGAAAAGATATTTAGGGTCTGAATGCAATGTTTAAAAAAATTTAGAGCACTAGCCCCATGCACCTTAGCTAGGGGAATACCTTGGATAACAAATAATGGTGACCACTAGAGATTGTGTTGGTTCATGGAGAGCCCATCTCCAAACCCATTACCAACCTAGCAAAGCCAGGGCTTAACTGCTTCCCAGGCTTTTCTAAATACTCTTGGCAATAAAGGTACCTTAAATTTGGATAGGTTTAGTGGTGACAAGAAGGGTTTGAAACCCAATCCCCTTCCAAGCTGGCCGGTGAATTGAAAAGCCTAAAGATATATAATGTCTTAACAAAATATTCTAGGCTTAATTGTTAGAAAGAGCTCAAATCACCCATTTGGCACATAAAGTAGTACCTTGCATCTGGGTGGACAACAAGCCTAGGCAATCAAACTCTTTGGGAGGACAACATAAATTCTAGGTGACTCTATGAAAGCCTTGGTGAGAAGCATCTGACGCCAAAGGAAATCATGTAATAGGAGCTCAAGCTTGAGATAAGAGGCCTTTGAAGGAGCCCAATAGGAGGAATAGTACACATGGGTGGTGACAATACTTTGGAGTATATTTGGAATTTTCCCACAAGGGAGAGAGGTTTGGCGATCCAATACTCTAGCTTCTTCTCTATTCTAGCAAGAACCACATTCTAGAGCTTGACAACTAAGGTTTGAAAGGAAAAAGGGATGCCCAAAAAATGAAAGACTTCCTCATGTTGAACCCATTTCCATTGATATTTCCCAAGCCAAGTAGGACGGGGAAGGAAAGACTGCTTGTAGCAAATGGTTTTGTGCCACTAAATAGCAGATCCTAAAGCAAGACAAAATGTGTCAAGACATTGCAAAGTGGAGGCAAAATTCTCCTCATCCTCAATGAGAGTGAGGAAGGAGTCATCTACAAAATGACCATTCACAAGCTGATCAGGGGAATCCAGGAGGGAAATACCATAGACCCTCCCTTGTGAGATGACATTTGCAAGCAAATACCTAGAACCTTTGGCTGCCAACACATATAAAGAGGGTACTAGTGGGTAGCCTTGTCGAATTGAATGATAAAGCCCAAAGGCTTGAGAGTAGTGACCATTAATGGAGATGCAAGCATAGGCATCCCCAAAAAACATCTAGACTGACTGCAAAAAAAAGGGCCAAACCTAAGTGCCTGAAGCATTGCAAGGATGAAAGGCCACTCAATCCGGTCATAAGCTTTGGAAAAGTCAATCTTGAGAAAGATGACCTATTTCTTGGAATGCCAAGCCCATTCCATCCCTCCCCACACAACAATTATATTGTCTAGGATATAACAAGATTTGATAAAACCTATTTGTTTAGGGTAAATGATCCGAGGAAGAAGATGACAGATTTTAAGAGAGAGAGCCTTGGCAATGATCTTGTAGGAGACATTCAACAAAGTGATGGGCCTCCAATTGCATATATCTTTAGGGTCACCTGCCTTAGGTATGAATTTGATTATTGCCTAGAGAATGGGAATTATAGGCCTCAATGTAAACCTTATGTAGGTCTGATCCACTCTCATCCCAAAAGGTTTTGTAAAATTCACAAGGGAAACCATCACAACCAGGGGCCTTATCATCCACCATGGAGAAGAAAGCTTCCTCGAGGTTTGCTAAAGTGAGCTTTTTCTCACAGAACACATATTGTTCTAGAGTGATTCTTCTATGAGTGACATCCAAACAAGCCTGCAAGGCTTGTTTTTGGGCTTATGAGGGACCCTGCGCTGTGAAAACTTATTCATAGTGGTGAAAAAAAGCTTGGAGAATGTCAAGAAGCTCACAGAATGTGTGTTGACCCTCCCAAATGCATTTGATCCCCACTACAATATGGAAAGCCCTCAACGCATTGAAAAATTCCTTGGAAGCTTGATCGCCAACCTCTAGCCAATGAAGGTGGGCTTTAAGTTGAGCTCCGCGGGTAGTATAATCGTTTGCAACTTACTTCTGGTGGGGAAGGTTGGCAAGCCAAACTTGGAGATTTGTATCAAATGGATTCATGGCTAGAGCTTTAGTGATCGTAAAAAGATCTTTGGTAGTGGTCTCATAGGATCTCTTGCTATAAGTGGCCAGCTCCCTCCCACAAATACAAAGAAACCTTACAGTATAGGTGATGGCATCATTCCACCACTAAATCCACCAAGAAGAAGAGTCGGGCCTAGGTTCAAGGTTCAAAGTTTGTAAAATATGAGTGGCAGTGGGAAGATGTGACAACACTGAAGTATTAAGGTAAAACTAAGTGTCACAATTACAAGGAGGGGCAAAATGCTAGGTAATGGAGAAGCAAATGGAAAATGGTCAGAAAGAGTCACATAAGGGAGCAAAGTGACAAGTAGCAGACTCGTGTGAGAAAAAGAAAAAAAGGACTAAGCAAAAATCATAGCATGGTCCAACCTTTTAAGAACTCTATCAGCTCCCTCTCGAAAGTTGGACGATGTGTACCAAACACCGTCAATTCGATGATGATGAACATTGGGATAAATAAGACCCAACTTGTTTCGCATGTAAAACTAGGCTTCTCACTCTCTAGCTGACCATTGAAAAGGTAGAAGGCCCACTTTATTAGTAGCTAGTTTAACCATATTAAAATATCCATAGAATATCTAGGTGGTAGGAGGTAAGGAATCAGCTAGCCAGCTCCATAAGTGTGTGTGCTCAACTGCATCATTAGCGGTATAGATATTGACAATGCCAAAAGAATGATTTTGAAAACCCTTATACTGCATCATGATAATTAATGACCAATCCAAAAAAATCTCTACATGGGGTCAGAACCATGGGAAATAAAAAAAGGGGAGAGGAGAGGAGAGTGACTACACCACCTTGACCAACTTCATGCTATGAAGCAAAGCTAACACCATTCGGCAATATCACATGGCAAGCTGAGTTGAGAAGAAACCTAGAGACTTTGACTTCTTGTAGACATAGAATATCACTATTGCCAAGCCTATGCTTGGTATCATGAAAAAAATATTTTCTAGGGACGTCTGTTAGCCCTTGCACATTCTAGAAGAGAAAATTCATTATAAACTAGCTTGCATATTCTTCTTGTCCCCAAGCGAGGGAAAGCTATTATGTAGGAAAATGAAGGATTCAAACAAGGGGTCACCCAAAGTGATGGCTCTTTGTTTATCCCCAATGATAGAAACTACACTCCAGCCTTTAGAGTTATGAGAGTGATGGAGAGATAGAGAGGAAATCATAGAAGCTTCTTGAGGCACTTGAACCCAAGTGGCTTGGACCTCTGACTATTTTGTCCCCTACAATGCAGTGTTTGAAATAGGTGGTAGTACAACCAAGGGAACCTCGGGTGCCATGGGCACAAGAGAAACCACACTGGAGCTGGGAGAAATGGGTTCTTGAGAAATAGGGCTTGGCTTAGCAATGCCCTTGTCTTTCTTGACAACCGTTGTCCATTCATCTTTTTTAATGGCTGGAGCTAGCTTGGGTTCCTACACCTAAGAACAATTGTGCTCAAGAAGAGGAAAATCCTTTATCTTATGGCTAGCAAATTGACAATGAAACCAAGTATTTTTGAGATTCAGGTAAAGAACCTTTTGGGTAAAGGTAGTAGCACCAATCTGTATTTCCATGGATTCCTTAAGGTCCCTAGAGAGGTCAACCTCAACATAGACCCTTCACCAAGGGTAGGCATTAAAAAATTTGTCCAGTTTCACACAAATCACTTTGCCCACAATCTGGGCTATTTTTGGGAGGAAATACTAGCAAGGGATGGGCAACCTAGGGAACTCTACCCAAACTGGAACCCTAAGTTTGCATTCATCTGAGACATGAATGTCTCAAGGCCAACTCTAAAAAACAAGCAGAGACAAGTGAACTATCCATAACCCATGGCTAAAAATACTCATAGCTTGGGAGGGGTTACCAAAATGAAACAAAAAGAAGCCCTTAGTGAGGCTCTGAATCCCTTCAAGGAAAATCACCTAGGGGGTCCAGGCCTTGGTTAACCATTCACGCAACATGCTTTTAGATGGAGTGCGACCCACAAAATACCCAATAAGGGTTTGGGTTTCCAGCCATTGAAAACCAAATTCAAAAGCAAAAATATTCAAAACCATGTCAGGAGAGAAATTACCTCGTGAAATACCTTGGGCACAAATTTGTGCAGGCATTTGCTTGACAGGGCCATTTTCACATGCAACAACAACTCCAACACCAACAACAACTACTAGGTCAGAGAGGGCCAAGGCCATTATATCCTAAAGTAAATTCCTACTCTAAATGCAGAATGAAAGACAATAAGGTAGAAAGGGCTCAGACACAAACTGTACAAACCCTCGTAGAGCTCATTTTTCTATTGTGCACACAAATAATAATCTAATTTCATTATTTTATTATAGTCTTAACTTCATTATTTAATTAATTTATCAAAATTTAGTTATACTAACCAACTTTAAGTTAATATAGTTCTGCATTTAATTACCTTATTTTCACAAAAGCATTTCAGATTATATAGTCACAATATCTAATTTTTGTCACTGCAAAATGTATACATTAAATTGTGTTTGTGTTTATTTAAAATGAATGTTTTTAAAATTGATATCAATTAAACTTGGTTTGATTTCAAATATCAAAGTTTTTAAGTTTTTAAAGTCACGAGAAGAAACCATATAATTTCAAGAATTATAATTCCTTTTAGATACTGCAATCAATTACATAGAAAAACATATGCAATTTTTGTTCATATTTATATGAAAAACTTCTTGTGATAGTTGAATAAAAAATTTTGAGCATAAGAACAAATGAAGCCATGATCAGACAATGAAATAAGAACAAACCTAAAAACAACGCAAGAATATAAACTATTTTATTCAATCTTTTAGTTGGAGCCACTATGAGATTCAATCCATTTATTTTTTGACATAGGTTCACTGCCCCCTTCTTCATACATTTTGGCAATAATTGGATTGCAGAGGCTCTATGGTTCCTTTAATTTTTCTTCAAATTCAATCAAATTCATCTAACTCTGCAAGTTGGTTGATGAGCCACTTAGTCATATTTTCATCAAATTCATCCATGTTCAATTAAAAAAAGCTCTCCCTATTAATCATAGACTAGAAATCAATGTCTTCATAACACAAATCAATTTTGGTTGTCCTCTATATAGTTGAGGAAAGCATTTTCTTTGCTCAATCACAAGCCATTCTAAGATGTTGTAAACAATTGGTGCATGAGGTGAAATAGCAATCAATGCCCTAGATCTACTTTTCTCTCTCACAAACCACTCACAAACACTGTGACCTTCATTTATGGTCACTTTAATTCCACTTTTTCCTCTACAACACGCTACTTCTTCTCTCTTTTAATCCTACAGCAGATTTGAAAATCACCTGCCCATGAAATCCCCTTAACATAAAATGAACTGTGAACAAAATTTAGTGAATTTGAAGAGATGATATCAAAACTGTAACCTACATTTGGATCTGTATGAGGAGGGATGTCCTTCCAAATTTGGAACAAAATAATCAAATGTCTATCAAACTTTATTTTGATTTATTTTCACAAAGGAACGAAAGAGCAATTGCCAGTTTGAACTTTAAAACTTAAATTAAAAAAAATCCTTTGACCCAAAAGCAAACTAAACCCCAATATTTTACACCACCTTACCAGCAGTGGAATTGTTGTTGCTGCTACTTCTTGTTGGATTGCACCTTTTTTGCTTCTTTTGATGCTAATTATACCATTGTAGGTGCCTTACTCTAAATTATGTACAAACCCCAGACTTTTCAGTTTTAGCATTGAATTTTCTGTTACTATCCGCCCTATCAAGATGATCATGGTTTAATATGAGAAGGATAATGAACTAGCACCAAAATTATTTTTGTACTCATCCATTATCATTTTTTATTAAGTATTATTATTTATTAAATTAGAACTATTACATACCTATCAAATTTATCCAAAACTGCTAATTATTTACATTGACGATTGATACCACTGTAGAAAGCCTCCCAACTTAATAAATAGTAATAGGATCAGTTATCTTCTCTTGTACTCCTTCCAACATTTGCATATCTAGACAATATTAGAACAATTAATTGCTACAACAACATACTCAAATTCAGTAGTAGATTGTGAAATGCAACTTTGTTTCTTGCTCAACCATTTTAGCAATATTTTTCCTAAAAAGAAAACTCCACTATTTGTGTTTTTTCTATCTTCAACATTAGCATCCCAATACATCAGTATAGACTTTAAGTGTAAAGTCATCATCTTCTTTATACCACATTCCAAAATCTTTAGTTCCCTTATGATATTTTAATAGCCTTTTGACAACACTCATGTGTGTTTCCTTAAGATTAGAGGAAAACCTTGCGAATAATACAACTCAATGTGCTATATTTGGTTGACTATGCACAACATATTGTAACTTACCATTCATTGATCTATATTGTGTTTCAATTACCTTAGCAATTGTGTTCTCCTTTGATAATGAAACTCCAGTCACCATATGTAATTTGACTCTAGTCATCATAGGTGTACTGACTGGTCTTGACTCATCCATCCCAAATGTTTTCAAGATTTCTTTTACATATTTAGTTTGAGTCACATATATACCATCCTTTTCTTGATGAACTCATGAGGTAGTGAAAATTTTGATCTCACCAAACATAGACATTTCAAAATATTTTCTCATTTGACTACTAAATAATTTGCATAGTAAGTAATTCCCACCAACTATAATATCATCCACAAAAAATTCAGCAATAAAAACCATATTTTTAGCTTCACTTTTCAAATATAGATTATTGTTTTCAGTTATTCTAGAAAATCCAATCTTAATAGAATAAGAGTGTAACCTTTCACACCATGCTCTCGGTGCTTGCTTTAGTCCATACAATGCTTTATTCAATTTTAAAACTAGGTTCTTCTGATTAGGTTCAAAAATCCTTCTAGTTGTTGTATGTAGACCTCTTCTTCAAGTATCCCATTTAGAAATGCAAATTTGACATCCACTTGATATACTTTGATTTTATTGTAAGTAGCATAGGCCAATAATATTCTTACCCCTTCCAATATTACTATGGGTGCAAAATTCTGACAATAATCAATTCCTTCTTCTTGTGCATAACCTTTGCAAACTTGTCTTGCTTTGTTTCTCACCATTTCTCCATTTTCATGCAGGTTATTTCTAAAAATTCACTCATTTCCTATCACATTATTATCTGTAGGTCTTGGTACTAGTGTCCATATATATAATATTCTTCTCAATCTGATTAATCTCTTCATTCTTTAAATTTATCCAATCTTCATTATTAAACAACCTTAACTGTTCTAGGTTTAAATTCAATAATTAAACATGCAATGTCTTTCAACTTACTTCTTTTCATTACTCCAATACTTCTATCTGCAATTATTTGTTCAGGTGAATGATTCTTTCTCACATATTTTTCTAATATAGGTTTACATATTTGATTCTCAACATTATTCTCACTCAGTTAAGGCTCAACTTCTTGACCAGGTTATGCTATTTGTGGCTTGGATAAGGTAGGTTGTTGCTCAATAGACCTATGTTGTAATTCAAGTATTGTGTTAAGTACTTCTTCATACACATATACTAGCTTGTTGTAATCTTTAGGTTCGTTCTTTCTTTCTACATCATTATTGTCTAAAAACTCATCAATTCTCACATTTTCAATTCCAATCATTATGTTAGTAGCCTTGTTCAAACATTTATATGCTTTTCTCTTAGATGAATAATTAAGGAAAATACCTTCATCTCCTTTAGAATCCAAATTCGCATTCTTTATGAATGTAACACCTACTTCCAAATATTTTGAAATAACTCACATTGGGTGTATGACCATACTAGAGTTCATAGGTGTCTTGCTTGTTCCTTTCTTTAGTTGAATTCAATTGAGTGTATAAACTGCAATGCTGATAGCTTCTCTCTAAAGCATTTGACCAACCTCTTTTAAATCAGAAAAGTCCTTGCACAATAAAAAATTTATCTATTTTTTCTTTTACCATGTTGTGGTGTTCTTGGTGCATATAATTATCTCTTGATTATATGGTATGGCATTCTCAGTATCAGAGTCCAATTTCAACGCTAGTAACATTAACCCATTAAATTTCAACTCATAAACATTGTACCTTTTTGTAGAATGCCTCTAATCACATGAAATACTTGTAGAAATGGGAAAGGCCCTAAATGTGTTCATGCGACATAGGTTGAGGTTGATTAGGAGGTAAGGGGACACATTAATGATCAGGTAACACCTCTTGAACTGCCTAGAACTCTAAACTAGGACATTCTAGATGCCCTTCAAAATCTCATTGGGGTTCCTCAATAGAGGTTACCATCAATAGTCTAGTATGTAGAGTATTATAATTTAGAGGGTCATAGGAGAGCTATTAGAGAGAGGAGTAGGATCCCTCTACCTGGTTGCATTGAGGGTCAGGAAGACCATGAGGTAGAGTCAATTCATCAGCTAACACTACCATTTGACCTAGTGGCACATTCCATAGATAAAGTACCCCATGATGTAGGGGATCAAATCAAGGAGTTAGTGTATGGGAAGAGGCATGGATATTGAGTCTAAAAAACTTCTTTGGAATGCATTCATATGAGAGCATATGAAGGTACAACTTTTCATTCATCTTTTGTGAGGCTTAATATCTACCTAGTGGAGATAGGAGAAGGCCAAGGGTGGTGTGGGAGTAGAGAATCTTAGTTGGGAAACATTCTTGGATAGATACAAATATAAATATCTTACAAAGAACTTCAAACAATCCTAGATAGATGAGCTCCATGACTTACAACAAAAAGATCTTATAGTAATGTAGTATGCGAGTAGATTCCTTGAACTTCTCCCTTATGTAGATTACATGAAGGGTGATACATTATGGATTACCTAATTTATTAGATGTATTAATGTATCCATAAACAAAAAAGTATGCATAGATTTCCCTATAAATTTTAAAGACAATTTTGAGATAATTGGTTGCAGAGGATACTTGTAGTAGGACTTAGGATACTTAGGATGGGTCTTAGAGTTGAAGCCCTACTAACCACTCATTAGGACATTAGAGCCCCCTTGGAAGAGAAATAATAGACATTCATTAGGTTACTTTAAGGCCCCAAAACCCCAATAATTTTCTCAATAGGATACTAGGTAGAGGCCTTCATAGGGTTATAAGGGCTCTAAGCCCAAGCAGTGATAGTCTCAAGGTTCTAGACAGGAACAAAGATCATAGGCTCCATATACACCACCATCTAGGACTCAATATTCCTCTAAGGGTAGGTATAGTGTGTCTAATAGAGTAGAGGACAACAATAATCTAGGCCACATATAGTATAGATATAGGCACATGGGCTATGTTACACTTGTGGTGGCATAGGACATAGTGAGAGAGTGTCTGCAAGGAGAAACATTAGAAAGTCAACGAGGGGCTACTTTAGAGGCTTTATTGGGAGATATGTGTATATCCAAAAGAGTATTTGCAATAGTTGATAGCGACCAAAAAAAGCATCATGCCATAGTCATAGAGGGTGCATGTATGATTGAAAGTAGTAGTGTTGCCATTTGATTTGATTTAAGAGCTATTAACTCTTTTATATCTCCATTTATAGTCAACCATTATAGGCTAGTGGAAAGTAGGCAAGATGTTATTTACGAGGTCAAGTTAGCCTCAAGAACTAGTGTCTATTAGTTCCTTGGTCTAAGGTTGTTAGATTTATATTGGAGACATGACCTCTATGTTAGATTTTTTGCATTACCCCTCTAGGTTCTTACAATGTAGTTCTTGTCACGGATTATCTTTATGCTCATAATGACAATATGGATTATTGAAAAAAGAGGGTAGAGTGTGTGGATGATGATGTTACTTCTATGGTAATTTTAGGGGTATAAAGACCTGTATCTCTTTGTATGTTCTCTACTATGCATCTTAGGTGGTGCACACATAATGGTTGTTAGTTATTCTTCACCACAATTAGTAATAGAGAGAAGGATACAAAGAGAGAGCCTTCAGGAGGATACAAAGAGAGAGCCTTCTTTGAATGACTACCCTATCTTATAAGAGTTTGCATATGTTTTTCCTTTAGATCTTCTTGATATGTTGCTACCTAGGGCAACTGATTTCCATATAGACATTATACCACAAAGATAAACCTATATCTAGAGCACTGTACAAAATGACCATACATGAGATCAATGAGCTCAAGATTCAGTTAGAGGAGCTCTTGGAGAAAGGACATATTTTCCCTAGTGTTTCTCCTTGGGGTGGACTAGTCATCTTTGTGAAGAAGGATGAATCAATTAGGTTGTGCATTAATTACTGAGAATTGAATAAAAATACCATTAAGACTAATATCCACTTCCTAGGATTGATAATTTACTTGATTAGCTATAGGGTGCTCAAGTTTTCTCGAAGATATAACTAAAGTTAGGATATCATCAGTCAAGGATTTTGGAGAGAAATATCCACAAGACTACCTTCCATGTGAGGTATGACCATTACGAGTTCACTATGGTGCCATTTGGCCTCATGAATGATCCAATGGTATTCATGAGTATCATAAATGGAGCATTTCATATGTTTTTGGATAGATTTTTCATAGGGTCCCTTGATGAAATATTGATATATTCTAATGATAAAAAGGAGCAAGAGGAACACCTGAGACATGTTTTGAAGCATTTGAAGGAGAATTAGTTATATGGAAGCTTGTAAAAGTGTGATTTCTTTAAACTTGAGGTACACTATCTTGGAAATGTTATATTAGGTGATGGGATCTTAGTTGACCCACAAAAGATTAGAGCCATCATGGATTGGCTAGCACCCACCAATGTTACTGAGGTCAAGATCTTTATGGACTTAGCTAGATATTATAGGCATTTTGTTGAGGGATTATCTATAGTATCACATCCCATCACATCCCTTTATAGAAAGGAGAAGAAGTATGAGGGGATGGAGAAGTACAAGAGAGCCTTTTAGGAGCTCAAGAGGGTACTTGCCAATGTACCAATTCTCTTACTGCTAAATCCTTCAAAAAAATTTGTGGCATGCACATATGCTTCATTGGATGGTTTAGGAGCAATCCTTATGTAGGTTGGTTGAGCTATAGACTTTAAGTTTAGGAAACTCAAGACTCATGAGTTTAACTACCCTACTCATGACCTTGAGCTCATAGCAGTGGTCCATGCTTTAGTGAGTGTTGGTGAATAGATTACCGTTCTTACAAAATTTAGTAAATCAATCTATGCCCAAGATCAAAAATTCAAAAAGTTCACAACAATTGGGTAAATGTTATGTTAATTTTTTCCCTATAAATTTTTATAGGTACAACTCCCTTTACAAATAATTTATCAATGAATTCAAAAGATCAAAATAAAAAATTATACACTTTTGCCAAAAAGTGTTTAAGGGACACTCACATACTCTTAGGTACTAAGGTATTGATTTACAACTTTAGAAATTCAACATTTAATCAAAAAGCTCACAATCTTTCCATAAGTGAGTAAAACTCAAAATTGAACTAAAATTCTATAGCAACCTAAACCAATTTTCACAAATGTGAGACAAATATAAAAATCAAGAGAAATAATAGTAGATATATAATATTAACCATCACAACTTACAAAGTAACCATAATTGGTTATGCTCAAACACTATGTTTCAAAGCATAGTAAAATATGATAGATATATATTCAAAAAGACTTTCCAAGCACACAGTCATTAACATAGAACTTTCGAATATATTAATATCTATCTATTACTATTTCCATCTAACCAACTTTAATAATATAAAACTTTATTAGAGTGTTTTTAATCTACTAAAATCTAACCTCATTCTAGCCAAATGCTCTAGTATTTATAGTCTTTTACAAACCCAAAAAGGCCTCCATCAAAACCCATCCTTTTGGTTAAAAATAGTTATAAGAAAAGAAATAGTTTTAAATATAGTTTTGAAATTCAAAATGTGAAAGGTAACTGTTTGTAACTAAACATCTTCGCTAGGTTTTCCTTCATCCACCATGGTTTTTTTGACTAACTTCTAGCTTCTGAAAGCACTCACAAATTCTTGCATTGTGTGGGAGTGAGGATTCTTCAAGCTAAGTAGTTTTGATCTATATGCATCTTTCTGCCACTTGAATTCCCTAATCTTGTGGCTTTGTCTTGGCATAAGATCCTTGTTCAAGTATAACATTGATTTAATGTTGGCCAGGGTGGTGAAGTCTCCAAAATTAGGGGTGTCACTATCCTTTATCCCAGACATGACATCATTGAATGTCTTAGTTAAAACCTTAGAGCCCATGTAACCATCATCAAACTATAAGATGCCTATAGGGTTGATAATCTATATGTCCTTTAATAGCTCTTTATGCATTCCAATGACTTCGAGTTCCACCACTCACATCTCTTTAATGGTTCCTTTGTAGATAGAATCTTTCCAACCCATATTATTCTTGAGGATGAATAACATGCACAAGGCTACAATCTTCATGGGATTTTTGCTTAGAAACTTCAAACACACCATAGTTTTTAACTTCATGGACCTGAAACATAGTGTCTTGGCACCAACTTTGATTAGCCTCCCACACTAGAAAAGGGTTTGGACCTCACTCAACAATGCTTCTCCTTCTACGTACGTGCTAGGGAAATCTAGAATAAATTTACTACCCTCATTTACTATGGATCCCACCCACTTGTGCATTATGTCTAAGAGTAATTTTCCCTTTTGCATTTGTTTAAACAATTTTTGGGTATCTGATGAATTGGGATCGAAAGATTGTAGAGTCTAAATTAGTGGAAGAGTGTCCTAATTTATTAGAGAACCTATGTACTTAGCCATGGTGATTACCAGCCTTTTTAGTTCTCTATTTTCTTTTCCATCCCTTTTAGATTGAGTTAGCATCTGATTTGTAGAGAATTTGATGAAGTGGTATCTCTGGTGATGGCCCCCAGTTCCATAGTAGTAACTTTGAAGTCCTTTGCATCAATCTTCCCAGATTCATCCTTCTATTTATAGGTAGCCACTTCTACCATCACCTTTCTAGTCATAGTATCTTTGATCAATTGCATGTCACTTTTTATCTTCTTGCTCTTAGAACCATAGGTTATGTATTTTCTGACAATGTCCTTAACTAGTATAGACAACAGTTGAAGGCTACATTTCTTGCTTACAAAATTTGATAGCCATGGTGGAATAGTGAAAGTGGCCATCATCCCTTGATATCCTTTGGGAGGAGTCATGAAACTAGGTTGATTCGACTTCGAAGCCTCAATTAATTCTACATCACCATCTTGATTATCTGAAGAGGTGAGATTTTCTCCTTGATCCTATCCTTTAGTCATCATTTTCTCTTTCTCAACCTTCCATTGTGTGAGGGCCTTGGATTTGGTCTTGGACTTGGTTCTAGGAGCCATGATTTGTTTAGGAGATGTTTCTCTTTTGGGCTTCTTGGGAGTCGAAATATCACCTGCAACATGAGATGAAATTTGGATATCATAAGTTAATGTTTTAGAGAAAGAAACCACCTTTGGGGATTTTGAAGTTTGTTTCTAATTGATTGATTTCATGCTTCTTCTTCTTAACTAGTTATATGTGAAAGTTAAAATGGATTTTTTTCTAAGGTTTATATCATCTTCTCCATCATGGTTCTAGTCCAATTCTAGTTGCTTCTGCTCACTTGCCTCTTCCCATCTTGGTTCAACAACATCTGAACCATCTTCAATTATTCCCTCTAATTTGAAATTCAATTTCAAGGAACTAATTTGAGGAAGTGTTAATCTTGAATGAACCCTTATAACCACCTCTCTCATCTTTACAATCTTCCCATTAATCTTCTAAAGGAGGAACTATTGATGATTGACCCATAAGATTGAGCACCTTTGTTGTGAAACCTTTGCTATCAAAATCTCTCCTTCCCTAGTAGAATCCAAGGTTAAAGATCAAAAAATTTCTTCCAATCATAGAGGCATCGATTATATTACTACAAGTTAAATGATCGAGTCTGATGGGAAAAATAGACTCCCACTTATCTCAAGGCTGGTTATCTTTAATCATGGAAAATAATTACCTACATATCTCGGCTATAATAAAATAGTCTAAGGTATACCAAGGTAGCTTCATAGTTCTTCTTTAAATCCTCCAGCTCGTAGGTATATAAACTTAGGAAATTGAATGAAAGAGCTTCTATATGTCTAAACTAGCCTTTGGGCCTATGGGGATATTCTTGATATTTTTTCTTTTATATAGTTAAAATGTACACTTTCCATCAAAACATCATGAGTTTTCCTAAATTCCTCCAACACTTTGTCCTTGTAGTAGCAGGGGGCAATATTGATATATAGTTACATCTTTGTTCCAAGGTTAATGGGGAAGGGAAGTAATATTGCTGACACACATAATGCAATAGGTCAAGTAGGAAGACGTATGGAAATCTTCTCTCGATATCTTAGAATGTTTGAGTTGATTCGTTAACAAACTAGCTATCAATTCTGCCTAATCTAGAAACTATTTTCCTTTCAAGATAATGTCTATGTAGTAGTACATTCAGTCTTTAAAGAGGAAAACATCAACATAACCTTTAATTCGGTGTAGCAAAACCATGAGATCATGGACATGAGTCTTCATGTGATCTTTAATGATTATTTTGGGCAGCTCCAAACAACCTTTATAGTTAGTCTGTATCCATTTGCTAACCATCATGTTACGGTACTTGTTTGGGTTCTCTTGGTATTCAACCAAAGACTAAGTAGGGCTAAAGGCAACAAATGTGTTCTTAGGTAGATGCAACACTGATGAGATAGTTTCTTTAGAGATGGACAATACTAGTTCCCCATCTTTGTTCAAAATACACTTGGTTCTCACATCACAGTGATCAATGCACAACTGAATCAACTCAAGACTTAAAAGGGCAGGACGAAAAGCAACAACTTTGATTAAACCACTTGTTAGGATTTCTAAGCAACCATTAACCTTGTTAGCTTGTTCAAGAAAACTCTTTTGTAACTTCTCAACCTTGACTCCTTGTAAATTAGTGTCTAACATGATGGGTCTCTTACATTTAAGACTCAAAGTATTCCCAAAGAAATGCAAAACAAGCCTCATTCTAAAAAAAGGAAAGAAAAACCCAAAAATTCTCTTGATCTTCAAAGTAATAATCATAGGAGAAAAGGGCAAGGGATTTTTTGTATTCTATCCTGTGATCAGTTGATAGAAAACCAAACCACTTCACTTCCTTTACTACTGCTCCACTTATAATTCACCTTTGCACATGCTAAAAAAATTAAATGGGAAACTTGTGTTTTAAAGGTAAGGGAACATACTAGTGAAAGTATTGCATCATAATGAGGTATTTATGGTGAGATTGTTGTGGCTTGACTTGCACGCTTTGAAACTATGATAGAACTCCTTCATTAAATGATCACCCTTTGTGAATGTCTTTGCAATAATTATAAACTCCTAACATCCAATCTAACCCCCAAATGAAATATTTTCCTTCCTTTTAATCATGATGACAACTTGGGCTTCACCTTAAGTAATGATAAGTCAGATAAGACCTTTTAATCATTACTTTGACACCTAATTTAATTTCTCAGGAACTGCTGTCCTATTAGGAATCATTAATATCCATGTGTAGAATCCTTATTAGTAGACCTACTTTGAACTACTTTGAACCAAGGTTCAAAGAGGTTCAAAGTGGTTCAAGTAAATGTCTCCACTACACTTAGTAGGTCCCACTTATAGAAAAAGGTTAGTATCAAAAAGCTTTGGTTGAACTACTTTGAACTACTTTGAACCAAGGTCTAAAGAGGTTCAAAATGGTTCAAGAGAAAGACACACAAAAAGACATCACAAGATTGACTTCCATATGCAAGGCATGATGACTCTTGAGAAGGAGAAAACATGAAGAACTTGCTTGATGTAAGATTTTGGATTTTAAAGAGGAACCAAAAAGTTATAATGGTGACTCAAAACTAGGGCTGATAGTGAGATAGAGACACTTCCTTCTAGGTCATCAATTTGAGCTTCATTAAGATCACTAGATTTTAGAGCATATTTTCACTCATTTGAGCCTTAATTTTAGGTAGAGGAGATGGATGGAGTTCTTATGTGAGTATGATTTTGATGTTCATTACATAAAGGGCAAGGAGAATATTGTTGTAGATGCTTTGATTAGGAGGAAGTCTCTTCCAGGAGGAGGAGGATGTGAGGTACCACATTGACCTATCACAACACAACTAATAGATTCATATTTTGATGCTTTTCTGATTAGATATTCTGATTAGACAAAAAATTTTTATATCATGTGACAATTTATGGTGATTTAGTATCTATAATGATGTTAGGACATATTAATATATGCTTTGTGATTAATATATTTAGATGATGAAACTCTAATTGTGGTTTAATTAGAATTTCCATGTGAATTGTGTTTTTAAAATTGAGATTGATGTTGATGAAATATTACATGATGGTTCAAATTTTGCAAACAACTATTATGAGAGTTGAATTACAAACATTGCTTTGAGGTGGAGAGTTATTTGAATATGAATTATTTACGTTAATGTTGATCTAATTATTTTTAGCATTACAATGGGAAAGGTATTAAACTTGGAACCATAAAACTTTCACCACACATCCATCTCTCACATTTACTAAGTAAACTGAAGTTCCATGTAAAGCATGTACATCTAAAATATGTAAGCAAGTAAAAACTCACACACATATAAAACTAGATATGATTACCTAGAAACCCTCCAATGAGAAGGTAAAACTTGGGGTGGGGATGACACCCTCAAATATTCACTATTGTAGTATTATAGTGTATCTTGACCATGAGACATGATCTACCCTATTAAAGGTCTACCCTATCACAGGCTTACAAAGACTATTAGGTCTCACCTTGTTAAAGAATTTCAAAACCCTGTTAGAAGTGTGCCTTTCTAAAGGACTTCAACTCACTATTAAGAAGTGTGCCTTTCTAAAGGATTTCAACTCACAATTAAGTAAGGACCCTTGTTAGAGGATTTCAATACAACTTGTTCGGGCTACTCTGTTAAGAGATTTGATTGATTCACTTGTTAGAATGATTCAACAATGATCCTGTAGTCAACACTTGATTTCTTGATAATAGATCACCTCTAAACTATTGTCTTCTTGATCCTTCTTGATTAGATGTCTCTTTTCTATATACTCTCTTCTTTCCTCTATTATGCTCTAACTGATTCTATAATGCAATCTCAGTTCTTAACTCCTTAGCCACCATGAATGCTCTATTTTCACATGCAAGCTACTCTCTTTGCTCCTTCATACACCTTACACATGCTATAGATTTTAGGGTTTGTTCTCCTTAAAAAGACTTTGGTGATTTAGGGTTAGGTATGAATCAATGGCTATGATTCATCCATTTTTCCACTTAAACCTTCCCTCTTTCTGATTGGCTACATTTAATTGGATTGAGAATCCAACTTAAGGTTCATCCTTATCTCCAAAATATCGTAATTCATATTTAAGTAGGCTCAAAAAAGGTTTACATAGTTGTTTGTGCCTTTACAAGAAATTATGTCAAAACTGTGTCACTCGACATCTAAAGGCTTCGATGCTTGACATACATTGAGCTCTATGCTTTGACTGAACATATGTATCACTTGACATGCACTAATTACTCAGCTACTAACTCACTTGACATACACTATCTATTCGACAGTTGAGTGACTCACCACATGAGTGGCTTGACACTCACTATTGACTCGACAAGCTCTATAATATATATGTTGTGCTTGACATGTACTACTTGTTCGACATGAACTAAGTAAATGACTTAAGTGTGTTGACACTCAATTGTCAAAACCAATTTGAGATCAAAAATCTCCCCCTTTAACATGAATGTCAAAAAAAGTTGAGTATGCAATAATATCCTTAATCTTATGAGCAAACATATCTATAACTTGACTTATGTACAAAACTTCAAAATGTAAAATTTTTGTAACAACTTAGATAATTCAAAATCTGATAACTCCCCTTGAGTTGATAGGTTTTTTCTATATCAAAATTTGATAACTCCCCTTGAGTTGATAGGTTTGTTCTGTATTAAAATTCTGCACTCCTATTGAGTAGATATGTCTCAATTGATACTCTTTTGACTTCATGTTGTTTTGTGCTTGCTCTAACTTAGCTTAATCTGTCTTTTCTCTATCCCATTTCTTACTCTCTTACTCTTGTTTCTCTTATCTTTATTCCTCCCCCTTTTCTTAATCTCCCAATTCTCTCTCCTTACATCTCCCCTTTTAATCTTACTCTCCCCCAAAATATTTCTCCCCCTTTTTGACACTCATGTCAATGGGCTATACACTTATAGTGTGTTTTTCCAAAAAATATTTATGACATTTGGGATTATCTTGAGAGCTGCATCCTAATTTTTACATGCTACATCTAAAGACTTGATTTGGATGGCCAACTCGATAGCAAGGTGGACTAGGCCATCTAATGTTGAGAGATTTGGATCTTTCTTCATGACAGTTTCTACATAGCCTAGTTCTTTGTGTAAAATTTTGATATGAGGGGTTAAAGTTGATTGGAAGCTAGTTAGTTTAGCCCTTATATTGGCTTCTTCTGCTTAAAATGCAACTAACTAACTCTAGGTTTGGAGCAATGTTCTAAAGTGCTTTTCACTCTGAGTTGGTCATTGGCAGTTTTGCATCTAATGAACTAATCTAACTCTCCATGCTCAAAATGTGACTTCTATTCTCTTGTGTGAAGAGTGTTAGATTACACAATTTTGTGTATAATGAGAAGATATTCTCAAGTACCTCTTCACACTTTATACTTTTGTTGCCAATGCAACTTGTGTTAGTGCTATGTCACCTAATATTTTCTCATTAACTTTGCTTTCAAACTTCTTTTTTGACCATTCTAGCAATTTAGCATTTGTATCCAGTTCTATATCACTAACCTTTTCCACTATATATGTCATTTGTTTAATGAGTGGCTTGGTATCATCTAGAGTTGATAGGCTGAATGCATCTAAAAATATGTGTTTGATATCCTACAACATGTGCTTCTACCTTTGCTCCCTTCTAAGCATTGCTCGATGCTTCTTCCTTGCTAGGGCTTCCTAAAGTATGCCAGATACTGGTAAGGTTACCAAGGCTTGAATAACTACTTGCTCTTTCACCTTTGGAGTCAACTTAGTCTCTTCAAGATTGTCCTTGTGTTTTACAATGCCTTGTGATGCACCTTGTTCTTGTGTTGGAGGTGCATATAAGATTATCTGACCTACTTCACTCTGTTCTACTTTAGTGCCTTGTGCTTCCACTGTATCCTATTCAATTGTATCAATCTTTTCAGATGTAGTTTCTAGTATGCTATCCAAAGTTTGTACATGAGTGACTTGAGGGGTGATAGTAGGTGGTTCTTGTGTATTCACCTTTTCCATTTCAGTATCAATCACTGTCTTCTGCAATTCATCCACACTCACCAATACAAGATTATCACAAAGTTTTGCCTATAGTATGGACTGATCAAGTATCTTCTTGAGATCTTCCTTTGTAAGGGGATTGATGTTCTAAGTTGTGACATTAGAAACATCCTTCACTGATACTATTTTAGTAATCTCACCTATTACATATTAGGGGCTAATATTAGGCAATTGTGTGCCTTTCACACTTTGTTCTTCTTGCTATTCTACCTCAGCTATTGCCTTGTCATCTATGTGCACTACAGTTCCTCCCTCGACAGTGTCATCATTGTTATCATCTTCTTCATTATCCTTGAGCTCTACAAGTTCTTGCTCACCTTCCTTCACTATAGTTAATCCATATGTAAGTTTCCACATCTATGTGGACTTCCTAACAACATCTTCAATATTGTTTTGCAAAATTCTAAAGGCTCTATATTTAGGTACAAACATAATTGCATATTTCTTCATAGCCTTAGCAATCTGTGCCTTATTGAGTTCAGGCATCACTTGTGCAAGAGATGTCTCTCTAATCTATCCCTCCAAGTTAAGGCAATAGTGCCATTTTTGCTAAACTCTATCATATAAGCTTTTGGGCATTAAGCTGGCAATCTCTAGTGAGGTAGTCTTGAATTTTTCCATCATGACATTTATAGCCTTCTTCACTTGATTCTTCTTCACTTTACCAAGATTATCAAAGTCTATATGTGTAAATCCTGAAAGTTTGCATTATTCTTGACATTTTCACATAGATTTTCAAGATCTTATAGAGGATTATGACTCACTACTTTGAATTGGCTATTGTCATCTGATTCTATTTTCTCCTCATTTGATTCAGCTTGTGCAACATATTTCTTCTTGGCCTTTTTTGCATTTGTCCTCCTTGCTTTGTAGGTTTTATCTTCTCTTTAGCCTTTTGTGTAGTTGCACATGTACTAGCCCTTGTAGTAGGTGCAATTAGTTTAGGTTGACTCAGCTTGACTATCTTTTTGGATTTTTTCACTGATTGGGCTTTAGCCTTCCTCTTGTTTTGTTTTGTTGGGGTAGGTGCTTCCTTGGCTTCTTCTCCCTTGACACCCTCAATAGTTTTAGTCTTCTCTTCCTACTAGCCCTCTCCCATTCCTTGAGTAAGTGCAAGTGGTGCTTGTGTTTGAGAATCTTCATCCTCTTCATCCTCTTCTTCTTCTTCTAGTTCAACACCCTCTCCAAATTTGGCTTTCAACTTCTTCACCAATTTATCCTTCTTCTTTATTAAAGAAGTGGTCTTAAGTTCCATTGCGATTTTGAACTTTTCCATTTCATAGTTTCTAAATGCCTTAGTATTTTTATCAACATCTTCTGTTAGTAAAGTTGTAATAGCTAAAAAGGCCTCATCCACATTTATTTCATATCTAAGTGGCCTTAACCATCTCACCCTTGATGTAACAACTTGTACAAAAGTATACTCAACATCTACTAGAAAACAAACATCATCATAATGCTTTTCTACTAGAGATACTGGTATTCTCAATCTCTTCTTTATTGACAACTTGAAATCTTCAGAATAGCTTGTCATCACAAATTCATAAATTCTCACCCAATTTTTCAATATACTCACCAATCTATACCACTACTGATCTATTGGTTTTCCAAGAAACTATGCAAAATGAAGGAAAAGTGTATTGAACATAAAAGAATATGCATATCATAATAGAACCAAATTTATAATGTGCACTCTTTGTCTTCCTTATTGCTGCAAGGTTCTCAACTAGTTGTTGTAGTTGTAGTTCTGCTAGATCATATGTGTGATCTTTCTTGACAATTTTATATCCCATATCCACTGCTATACATCGCACACTGTTCAATCTGTTGGATTGATAAAATTTGTGTGAAATGACCCTTACTAAAAACTCTATCAAAAGACCAATAATTGTGTTAATAGTCATGCCTCTCTTGTTCCATAAAAATCCACTATTATTCTTAATCACCTCTTTTGAATCACTCCTCAGTGTCTTAGAATGATTTAGGGTTGGATAACTAGCTACCCTATGGATTATCCTTTTGGTTATTTTGATAGGTCCATTATCCAACCATAATGAACTATCATGAATCCTACTAAGCGCCATCCTTATCCATTCTATTTTAAATACATTAAGGAAATCTAGGGCTTGTGTTAACCCTTTCTTCTGTATGATTTTGAATTCTTCCTTCTATACACCATTATCACAAAGTCTATCATAAGCTTTTCTAATCTCCATATCACCAATGATACCAATTTTATAGTTATAACATTTCCTAACATCTTCCACCATTAAAACATTTTGTGGTATCATGGATAACGAACTGGAGGGGTCTTGCTTGTAAGAAATATTAGGAATAGCTTTGAATATGGGTTTCTAAACTTCATTACTAACTAGTTGAATGTTTAAAACCTCATTACCCTCTACATTCTTTGAACTAGCTACCATAGTGTGAAACTAGGGTTTACAAAAAGATAAACTATGTAGCTCGGCACTTGATAAATACCTTATAAGATTTGACAAACTAGTGGTGAATCATTGCTCAAACCTTTTGCAATCACTTTGAATGGATTTCTAGATCACCCTCTACTCTCCTTGTTCTTTCTTGATTTCAAAATGATGTGAAATGAGTCAAAAATTGATTAAATACCCCTTGAAACTCTATAATTAATGTTGAGTGCTTACACATTTGTAAGCTCAGTATCAACCAATTTCAAGCTCACTCGACATCCGTTAATATTCCATACACTCATCATCCATTAATAGCTTGGTATCAAATAGCCAATCTATTAGCTCGACATCTTCTAGCATTTTACTCGGCACATATGGGAAATATTTCACGCTCGACAATAACATGAAAAACTTAAAGATTTTTCTTGAATTTCAAATAACATCTTGCATCTTTGTTCATGCTTATGTAATCTTTTTAGCACTAGATCTTTTGGAACTGATCTATAATATAACCTTTTAAGTATCAGTCCCACATACCTCTTGATTGCTTAGTTTGATGAGGTGTGATCACCTGATCCATTGGGTGAAGTGATCCCTTCTCCATTTGATGTGCTACAACCATCCTTTTTGTTCCATGTCTTGTTTATCTCATCATTGGAATTGTGAACATCTACCTTGCCTTTGCCTTTATCAAATCCACAATTTGGTGCCTTTGACCTTGTTGGAGTGTAGTGACTGATGTGACCAATCTTCAAATAGCTAAAACATGTGGTTTGACTCAACCATATATTTTAGTCACCTCTAAAGTGTGTCCTAATACAATTCTCAAGAACATGTCCATATTATTGACAATAATGACAGTTGCATCTTGTATTCTAATCCAAATTATAAGAGTTTCCAGTATTCCTTACCTTTTTTTGCTTATTTGATGACCACGTGGGTTTGGATTTGCACTCAAAATATCTATGTCCATACTTCTGATAGTTGTAGCAATATCGTTCAAATCTTTGTGTGTGCATGGTCTTGGTTCTACATTCATTTTTCTAATGTCCTTTTTTGTTGCACTTATGGCAGTGAACCATGCTCTTATGCTTGACATTTTGATTTATAGTCTTGCTTCTGCACACATTAGTAGTATGTCCTTTCTTACCACAATTATGATAACTAGATTTAAAGTTCTTACCTTTTTTGTTTCTTTCTTTAGCACTTTCAGATGACTCTCCTTCTTTAGTGCTTGTATATCCTAGTCTAGATGTATCATTATTGGATCTAGGGGACCTTAGTAATTTCTCAAAGTATTTGATGGATTCATTTAGTTTCTTGAAACTTTCAATATATTTCTTCTCCCTTTTTAGGTCACTTTGCAATTACTCATTTTGCAACTTTAATATTGTTATCTCAATGTCCTTGACATTAATTTCATAGTTGGCATTCATCATTTGACTCAAAGTATCCAATTGTATGTTGGAAATCTTGGTTAGCTCTATTTAATTCTCTTCTAGTCTATTTGTCAAAACTCTTTTCTCATCATCAATCATGGCTTTTTCTTCTATATATTTCTTCTTTTGTTCAATCACTTCACATAGCAGTATGGCTTGTGATTCTTGCTCTAATTTGAGATTTCTAATTTCCTCTACTTGGGCTCTATTCTTTTCCATTAGATCTACAACTATTACATCAAATTCATTGGAGTCTCCATTAGCAAATAGCTTAGTAGTGTCAGTCTCTCTATATTGTGTGTCATTTTCTGCAATAGCAATTTCTTTCCTTCTCTTTAAAGATTTCGTTAGTTCTTCTCTTACTTCATCTAGTTGATGTAGAATGAGTTGTATTTCAATTCCCTGATTCTCAATAATCTTTCCCAATTTGTAGACTTCCATTTCCAAGATCTTTACTCAAAGTTGCAAAGCTTCCCTTTCAGAGAACAAGGCTCTAATAGCAATTGTTAGAATTACAATGGGAAAGGTAAAATTCTTTGCGGGGGGGGGGTGAATCAATTTTTAAATTGGGACCCATAAAATTTTCACCAGACATTCATCTCCTAAATTTATGTAATAAACTAAAATACCATGTACAACATGTACATCTAAAATATGTAATCAAGTAAACACTCACACACATATAACACTAGATATGATTACCCAGAAACCCTTCAACAAGAAGGTAAAAATGGGGTGGGGATGACACCCACAAATCTTCACTACTATAGTAATATAGTGTATCCAATGAAGGTTACAATGTTTTGACAATGAGACATGATCTACCCTATGAAAGGTCTACCCTGTTAAAGGCTTACAAAGACTGTTCAGCCTCACCCCATTAAAGGATTTCAACACGAAGCGTGCCTTGCTAAAGGACTTCAACTCACAATTAAGTAAGAACCTTGTTAGAGGATTTCAATACAACCTATTAGGGATACTCTATTAAGAGATTTGATTGATTCATCTATTAGAATGATTTAATAATGATATTGTGGTCAAAACTTGATTTCTTTGATAACAAATCACCTCTAAATTATTGTCTTCTCAATCCTTCTTGATCAGATGTCTCTTTGTTATATACTCTCTTCTTTCCTCTATTATGCTCTAACTAATTCTGTAATGCAATCTCACTTAACTCCTTAGCCACCATGAATGCTCTACTTTCACATGAAAGCTACTGTCTTTGCTCCCTCATACACCTTACACACACTAGAGAGTTTAGGGTTTGTTCTCCTTAGGGTTAGGTATGAATCAATGGCTGTGATTCATCCATTTTTCCACTTAAACCTTCCCTCTTCTGATTGGCTACATGTAATTGCATCAAAAATCCAACTTAAGATTTGTCCTTATCTCCAAAATATCATAATTCATCTTTAAGTTGGCTAAAAAATGGTTTACATAGTTGTTTGTGCCTTAGCAAGCAATTATGTCAAAACTATGTCACTCGACATTTGGAGTCTCTAATGCTTGACATACACTAATCTCTATGTTTTGACTTGACATCTATATCACTTGGCATGCACTACTTGCTTGGGTTCTGAATCACTTGGCATACACTGTCTACTCGACACTTGAGTGACTTGGCACATGAGAGGCTTAGAACTCAATGTTGACTCACCATGTTCTATAATATATATGTTGTGCTTGGCATGTACTACTTGTTCGGCAAGAACTAAGGAAATGACTTAAGTTTGTGGACACTCAATTGTCAAAACCAATCTAAAATCAACAATTATGTAGCATTGATTTTATATGCATGATTTTTTTGGACTACCGATATTCAGATTTAGTGTGTAGGAAATTAACCATAGAATTTAAATTGGAGAACTATAGTTAGACCTATGTGAAATAGTGAAACTATGGTTAAGTCATGTAGTGGTGGAAATGTGAGTCAAGGATATGGACCTAAGTTCATCACATAATCACACACATTGCATAGTAGAGAGAGGGAATTCAAGGAAATAGGTCCTTTCAATCCCAATTATAAGGAACTATATCTAGAAAGATTAGTGCCAACCAAACAAGAAAGGAATACTAATGCATACTTAGTCTAGAAAGAATAAGGGAAAGATAACTAAATCCTTGAAAACTCTAGATGATATGATAGGCTAGAGATGGATACAAATGAATATGGTGAAAATGAAAATAAGGTAGAGAAAAAACCTTTAGAAACTATTTTTATGCTTTCTCTACTAATAAGAATGCATGAAAATTGTCAAATTTGGGCTTGAAATTAAACAATAGACAAAACTTAGAAATTATTTGGTGATTTTCTAGGGCCAAATTAGATGATCAGGGGTGACCTGATCATTGTTGATGCATCAAGGGTGACCTAGTATATTGTGATGGAATGAGTGTGACATTGAATTTGATTTTGTAGTTATGAAGAAAAATGAAAAGGGTACTCAGATCTGCAACCTACTTGTCAATTGGACATTTGTAACATGCAATAAGAAAGTGTTTGTGTTGTTGATGGGGGTTTTCCTTGGTCAAACTCCAATTTTGGAATTAACCTTTAATTGAGATGATTGAAATAGCATGAATGTAAATTAAATGTTTGAATTCACCTTACAATAATAGGATCTCTCAAATCGAATATAATGTGATTTCTTCACCAATTGATTTGGATCAAGAAGATGAAGATGAATGGATGTAGAATATGAAACAAAATATCTTCAATGGATCGAAGGAGATCTTAAAGATGAATCCCACAATTTCTTAAATTCTTGAATCCTTGATCTTTAATGGAGAATGCTTGAAGAAATGCTTGATGACTTGAAAAATTAAATGCTTAAGCATGTATGACCTTGGATTGATATGAGATTTTGTAATGGATGAAATAGAGAAAATGGAGGGGATTATATAGAGCTTGAAATTGATTGAATCTCGTGGCCAACAAGCCTAGAAATCAACATCCCAAGGCTATCCAAGCATGAGACCTAAACATAGGACCCAAAATAGGGCCCAATAAGGGACAAAAAATAGAACCTTAGGGATCCATCTTGGATCCCAAAATAGGTCCCAAATCTAAGAAATTAGGCATATAGTCTGAGATATAGTTGTTTCAATGCAGATATCAAATTCTAAGTGGTTAACTGAAGGGAAGGAAGGACCTAGGAGGATAGATCCTATCTCAAGGTTAAAACCATGGAGATAGGAGATTTTAAAAGGATCTATTAAGTTTTACTCAAATTCCACCTAAGAGAAAGGAAAAAAAAGGGGATAAAGAAGGATAAATGCAAGGAGATTGATGATCTTGTGTTAAATAGGTGCTAAACCTTCATTAAACCTAATTAGTACTTTCGATTTAAGATGGCACATTTAGACCCCACTTTAGTGAGAGTATGAACTCGATCCAAAATCTTGCTAAAATAGAGAAAATGCATAAGATACTCTAATTATAATTAGGGAGATAAATAACCCATCAAGCCTTGAAGGGATTGCATCTTTGTTAACTCATAGATCACTGTAAGAGAGAAGTCACTAACTAAAAGAAGAAAGAAGAAGAAAGAAGAAGAGAATGATTATGTAACCAAATAGAGTGCTATCCCTACTATGAATCACTAAAAGTGCCACTACAAAGGATGGAATTGAATAGTCTAATGGGTTGGTAACCTACTAGTCAACCCATCTAAGGGCCCATCCATAGATCAACATTCTTTGTGTACCATCATAAAATGGATGCACTTCATTTTGAGACTTTTAAACCCTCCTTAGCATGGTTTTGGTATTTTTCTCTCCTCTCCCTTCCATTTCATTCTTCTTCATCATCTCTCACCTTCCAACATGGTATTCTAACTATTGCATTGATACCCTTTTTGTTAGAAACAATAGTCCACCAAGATAACTGAGAGGGGGAGAGGGGTGAATCAATTATCCAACAATTAAAACATTTATCAACCTTAAAAAATCTTATACATTCAACCAAATAAAAAAAAAACCATAACAAGATGCACATAGGCAATTGCACTAGATATGTTAACTAAGGAAACTCTTGATAAGAGGGAAAACCCCAGTGGGAATGATGCCTAAAGGATGATGTACTAATATAAATATTCCTTTTTAGAGGATAGATCTTGTTAGGAGTCTATTATGACATTTTGTACATATGAGTCCTTGTTAGGAGACTTTGAATCCTTGTTAGGAGATTTTAATCTTGTTAGATGTTGTGAAAACCCTATTAGGAGTTGTAGAAGACAAAAGGACTCATTGTCCAAACAACTTCTCAGGCAAGATCTCCAAACTCACTGTCCAACTAATCTCTCAACTATTCCTTGCAGAATAATTGTATGTATTGTACTATAAATCCTTTCCTCTATCCTATCAGCTGAACCAATCACTATCAGACCTTGTAGACTAGGTCACAAACCTCAAATCCAAGTATCCAACATCAGATCACACAATAAAACCTCAAAAATGAAGTTTCCTTCACTTTCGCACTGCTTTGCTCAACTTCTCATTCCACTTTTTGTGCTTCTTAAAATCACTTCTCTTCGATATTCATAATAAAGGTCCTTCCTTTATATTAAATCCATAAAAAAATTCCCTGAATTGGCTATTACACCTTCTCTATTAGTTATTATAGAACCACATTAAGAACACATTGGACTTAGTGATAATATTTATCTTTCACCTTGCAACTTGAATATCTTTCCATACACATAACATTATGAAAATAAAAATTAACCATGTCACCATCAACATTTCTTCTTCACATATTTAACTTTGGCTTCTTAGAATAACAACTCTACTAAGAGATATAACAAGTTTACCAGAACATGCCTTTGTAAAATCTATCTTAGAATAGTCTTCACCAAAATTTGCATAACTTCTTCTAGAATTAATATCTCATGCTTTTGAGGTTATCTACATATACTATACACTTAGTAGTATCTCCCTTTAACCTCTCTTAGTGAAAGTACTCAATGATATGCCCATACCAACTTGATCTTTTTGCTATTCTTTTGTTAGATACTACATAAAATTGTTATGTTGAAATCAACGACAAATACAGTCATGAATGTAACATATCATCATGATAATAATCTAATCATGTTTCTAGAATACTCCCCCATAGGAATATCATTAGCATTCATGCTTCCAACAATCTCCCCATTTGGCATTGATGGAAACATAGATGAAAAACATCTAGTTCTAGGAATACCAACTGTAAAATATTGTTAATATTTCTTTTCAAATCCTCTTCATCAATCATGCTCCCCCATTGATATACCTCAATGTGCTTTACATCAAACTATTTTTCCATGTTGTACTTCTCCAACTTTCTGAAATGTTTTTCTATTTTTCATGCTAACTTCTATCTTTCATGCTAACTTATCCCCCATTGACATCAATGTCAAAGGTTTCAACAACCATCAAACTCTACAACAACTGATTCTTACATAGATCAAGTGTGCAAAGACACTATTCAAAAATAACATCCAATAAGAGTCCTAGATGAATCTATCCACTACAAATACTCCCCATACAAGAAGCATCAACATTCAATCCAAACAAATAATAGTGCTCTATTACACTTGATTGATGTCCTCTTGCATCATCTACTCTGATGTAGGAAAGGGCATAACCTCTAACATACCTCACAAATACTCAAAATTCTCTTTGGGAAGAGGCTTGGTGAAAATACCTACAATCTACTCTTTAGTACTCACATACTCCAATCTAATTTCCTTTTTTGCAGCTTTCTCTCTCAACATGTGATACTTGATAGAAATGTGCTCGATCTTAGAATGTAACAATGGATTCTTAGACATATTTATCACGCTTGTGTTGTCACAATGTATGACAATAGGTTCAGTAAATTCTATCCTTATATCCTTTAGCATCTGCTTCATCCAAAAAACTTGATTACAATTGTTTATTGCTACAACATATACTACTTCTACTATACTTTGTGAGGTACAATACCACTTCTTTCTTAGCCAAGAAACCAATCTTCCTCCAAGAAAGAAGGCTCCACCACTGGTGCTCTTTATGTCATCCATACTACCTACCCAATCAACATCAATATAAGCACATAAAGTAAAATCATTAGACTTATCATACCACAATCTAAACTTTGGTGTTCCTTTTAGGTATCAAAATATCCTTTTGACTGCTACATAATGCACTTCTCTGGGATTAGCTTGGAATCTTGCAACAATTCCAATTGCATTTTCTATATCCAACCTTGTGTGAGTTGGATATTGCAATCCTTTGATCATAGATTTGTACTTCTTTTTCTCAATAGTAGGTGTCTTATCCTTTGTAGATAATTTGTGTCCAGTTACCATAGGTGTTCCAATAGGTTTACATGTTTCCAAACTAAATCATTTTAGTAAATCCTTCAAATACTTAGTTTGAGAAATAAAGATTCCTTCTTTGTTTCAGAAATAAAGATTCCTTCTTTATCCTATACAATCTGTAATCCTAGAAAATATTTCATTTCTCTCGTCATACTCTTTTTAAATTCCTTCTTCGTTTCTTCTACAAACATATCACTTTCATCATCATTTCCTCCAAATATGATATCATCAACAAATATTACCAAGATCATTAATCCATCATCAATTTCTTTCCAATATAGATTACTATCTGCCATACCTTTGCTATATGCAAGCTTTGTCAACTATTTGTCCAACCTTGCATACCAAGTTCTGGGTGGTTTCTTTAAGCCATACAATGCTTTCTTCAATTTGCATACTATGTCCTTGTCATCTGTCAAAGGACAACCTTTAGGTTGCTCTATGTACACCTCTTCTTCAAGTTCTCCATTCATAAATTTTGACTTGACATCCATCTAATACACTTTGAATTTCTTATATGTTTCATATGCTAAGAATAACCTTACTGCTTCTATTCTAGACATAGGAGCATAGGTAACATCATAGTCTATTCCTTCTTGCTATGAGTAACCTTTACATACCAATCTTGCCTTGTTCCTTACAACTTCACCTTGTTCATTGATCTTGTTTCTGAATACCCATTTAGTTCTTATCACATTCTTGTCTGCTAGTCTTGGGACCAATTCCCATGTCTCATTCTTAACTAAATGATCCAATTCCTCTTTCATAGCTTGCTTCCAATAGTCATATTTACATGCTTCATCTACATTCTTAGGTTCAACTTGAGATATCAAACATAGTTCTTCATTGACTCTACTTCATGTCATCACAACTTTATCTCTGCTTTCGATGATCTACTTGGGTGGATGATTCTTTGTCATATTCTTTGCCAAAGTAGGAGTTGTTATCTCAACTCTTGGCTCTACTGAAGGTTTTGAGCTTTATTCCTACCTTGGCTCTCCTTCATTCTGCAAATAATTGTTAGTGTCAGGGAATACTTCATCATTCCTTGGTTTAGTAACAACATCATCATCTAAATTGTAATAAACTATTCTTTCTTGTATTTTGAATTACTCATCAACTCTTACATTTGTACTTTCCATAATAGTCTTAGTTCTTAGATTGTAACATCTATAAGCCTTTCTTTTTAACAAATTAACCAAGAAACATACCTTCATCAATTCTAGCATCAAACTTACCAATATCATCATCTCTTTTGATATAACAATTAGTACCAATTTTTTTGAAATATTTAACTGTAGGTGAGTGACCAAACCATAGTTCATAAAGGGTCTTGTTTGTGTCTTTTCTAACCTATACTCTATTCAGAGTGTAGACTGCTGTATTCATAACTTCTCTCCAAAACATCTTGGATACACCATTCTTAGCCAACATAGCTCTTGTTACTTCTATAACTAACTTATTTCTTCTCTTTGCTATACCATTCTATTTAGGGGTTCTTAGAGCTCATAACTGTCTTTTGATTCCATTAGCCTCAAAAAACATGTTAAATTTATTTGAAGTAAATTCTCCTCCTCTATCTGATCTTAAACATTTAATCTTCATGCCTGATTCATTCTCAACTCTATTCTTGAATATCTTGAACTTATGAAATGCCTCAAATTTCTCTTTAAAACATCATTCTAGAAAAGTCATCAACTAAAATCATGAAATGCCTTTCACCATAGAATCCTTTATTCTCCTAAGGACTACTACGATCTATGTGTACAAGTTGTAGTAGTAAAATTATTGTAGGGAAAAGAAGTTTTGTTATGCTTTGCCAACACATACTCCTTGCAAATTATGTTAGTAGGTTTTATAATCTTAAGAAAATCTCTAGTTAAAAACATACTACTGGTCTTCACAATACTATCAAAGTTTATATGACAAAATCTCTTATGCCATAACCAAATTCTATCTACCTTTGTAACCAAACATGTCATTTCAGTAGGATTCAATTGAAATATATTACCTCTAAATCTGGTTCCTATTCTAATTACCTTTCCACCTTTGTCTTTGATCATGCATGTATTTTCTATGAACTACAACTGATAACCTTTATCCACTAGTTGTCCAACACTTAGAAGGTTGTGCTTCAAACCATTAACAAAATATACATCCTTAGTGCTAGTTTTACCATCAAGAGTTATAGATCCAATACCTTTAACTTGGCATGCTGTATTGTTTCCAACTCTGACAATGCCTCCATGTTGACTTTTGAAGTTAACAAAATTGTTTATATCACCAATCATATGATGTGAGCAACAACTATAAATTATCTAATCATATTTCTTTTCAACTTGTGATACTAGAGCTACTTTCTCTAGGCTTTCTTCTTTGATTGCTACAAATCCCATTTCATCATCACTAGCACTTATTGCTTATTCATCAGAATCATCTTCTTCATTTGCATATAGACACTCTCTATCTCTTCTAGGTTTGAAATTTCCTTTATAGTTTTTCTCTCTTTGAGGACACTTAGATGCATAATGACCAAATTCATTACAAGTCCAAAATTTAAATATTTTCTTACCATCTTTTTCTCTTCTTACTAGAAGGGCTAATCCTCCTTTAATCTTTCTATCCTCATTAGATATGTTGCTGCTAGAAAAGTCTCCTCTAGTACTTTTCTTCTTAATAAAATAGGTCAAATATTCAAGGCATTGAAAGATGTTTCTATTCTGGTCAATTCTCTGAATTGTCTAAGCTCATTATCAATTGCTTCAAGTCTTCCAAGCAATGTCTCCTTTGTGAAATATTTGGTATGAGATATCAACAACTGTATCATTTGAACTGTTGACTTAAATGGTGGTTTCAAGGTCTTCAATATCTTCCATATCACCTCATCATCTTCTTTGGTCCCTCCTTAAGATTTAATACCTACAGTAATTTTTGATATTCTACCTACATATGATCTTATAGATTTATCTTCCATCATTTTAGTATCTTGAAATGCACAAATACAATGTTGTAGCATCAATTTCTTAGAATGTTCATCACCTTCAAAACTAGTTTCCAAAGCTTTCCAAATCAAATGTGAAGTAACAAGTGACTTTACCTGATTGTATTCAATTTCAATTTTAGGAAGTGTAGTCAATAGTGCTTCTCTAGCTCTCATGTCACACATAAAAATATATGTTTCTTCCTCGGTACAAGTTTCCAAATCATATTAAAAAATGATTGTTTTTGATGTTTTTGTCAAGTTCCAATATCTTGGACCCATACACAATAGACATGTCTTCATCTTCTCCTTCTAGCTATCATAATTTATTCCATCGAACTTTGGGCTGTCTTTCTTGAACATGCTTGCCATGGATCTCCCAAAGTTGTTAAAATTTATCTTTAAGGACCTGATGCTCTGATACCAATTGTTAAAAATAATAGTCCACCAAGACAACTAAGAAGGTGGGGTGAATCAATTATCCAACAATTAAAACATTTATCAACCTTAAACAATCTTATCCATTCAACCAAAGTAAACATCAACCATAACAAGATGCACATAGATAATTACACCAGATATGTTAACTAGGGAAACCCTTGATTAGAGGGAAAACTCTAGTGGGAATGATGCCCACAAGATGACGTACTAATATAAATATTCCTTGCTAGAGGATGGACCCTATTAGGAGTCTATTAGAACATTTAGTACATATGAGTCCCTATTAGGAGACTTTGAATCCCTGTTAGGAGATTCCAACCTGGTTAGGAGTTGTGCCAACCTTGTTAGGAGTTGTAGAAGAAAGAAGGACCCATTGTCTAGATAGCTTCTCGGGCAAGATCACCAAACTCATTGTCCAACTGATCTCTTGACTATTCCTTGCAGAATAATTGTGTGTACTGTATTGTAACTCCTTTCCTCTATCTTATCAACTAGAACAATCATTATTTGACCTTTTAGACCAGGTCACGAACCTTAGAACCAAGTATCCAACTTCGGATCACACAATAAAACCTCAAAAATGAATTTTCCTTCACTTTCGCACTACTTTTCTCAACTTCACATTCTGCTCTTCATGCTTCTTACAATCACTTCTCTTTGTTATTCATAATAAAGGAAAATTTCCTTCCTTTATATCAAATCCATAAAACAATTCCTTGAGTTGGCTGTTACACCTTCTCAATTAATTATTATAGGACCACATTAAGAACATGTTATACTTGGTGATAATATTAATCTTTTGCCTTGTAATTTGAATATCTTTCCGCACACATAACATTATGATGAGGGAACTTAACCATGTCATCACCAACATGTATTTTTACATCTGTAACTTTGGCTTCTCAGAATAACAAATCTACTAAGAGATATAACAAGTTTACCATAACATACCTCTGTAAACTCTATCTTAGAATAGTCTTCAATAAAACTTTCTTAACTTCTTCTAGAATTAATATCTTATTCTTCTAAGGTTAGTGGCATATACTAGACACTTAGTAGTATCTCCCTTTAACCTTGATTGGTGAAAGTACTCAACAAACTATTCATACCAACTTGATCTTTCTACTATTCTTCTGTAAGATACTACATAAAACTGCTATGCTTACATCAACAGAAAACACTATCATGAATGTAACATTTCATCATGATAACAATCTAATCATGTTTATAAAATACTCTTCCATAGGAATATGATCAACATTCATGCTTCCAACACTTTTGACCATATCTCTTGATCAATTCATTTTCTCTCAGTTTCACTTGTACCTCCTTCTAATGCTTTCTATGGCCTTCTGATCCCCTCATCTAGGACCATGTTAACCTGGTTTGGACTAGATCAACCCAAGTTGGCCTAGTCCCTAGTTATTGTGGGGTTTAGGGCCCTAAAATCCTCAAGTTTTCCAATTAGTTAAATTAACACTCCCATCGACATGATTTGATTTCTCATGTGAAAAGTAGTATAAAAGGAGGCTTAGGGCTTAATTTTCATATCTCACATTCTCAAGAAATACAAAAGTAAGCAATTAATAAAGGCACTCTTCTTCAAGAAAACATCTTCAAGAATTCAAGTCTAAGCATCTCCTTCTTGCATCAAGCTTCTTCCTTCAAGGTACTAGTGGAATTTGGCTATAAGGAGAAGGTCCATCATTCTAAGTCATTCAAGTTATTCTATTATTCATCCATGGTTTGTCACATACATTTACATACATGAGGTTTTGGCTTCTTTGATTTCCTTACGAATTCTTTGAGTCAAGGCTATTACACTTGCATACTTGATCACATATAAAAGACAATTGCATCTTTTAAGGTAATTGTATCTTTCATTTGATATTATTCAAATCTACTACATGCAAGCATTTCCTTTATTAATTGGATTTCAACTTATGGTTAATTCCTTAACCTAGGGCTTGACCAAGGAAAGACCCCATCAAATCCAAACAAAAAAACTTCTTTATTTGTAGGATACTAATTAGAGCTTACATATGTAGAACCTACTGTTTGGGATTTTTCTAGAGAAGTTGATTGCAAGTCACCATACAATGTTAACTTGGTTGCAAAGAACCCTTCCAAGTTGACCTTGACCTTTGATGTATTTTTATAGGGAGAATATTAGGTTTTGTTTCTTTTTCCATTTTATTTTGAGATCTGTGGGAAAATATTCAAAAAGAGGTTCAGATCCACATCTTTTGGAGTTCAAATACATGTTTCTGTGTGCATTTAAGGGTGATTTTTTCATATTTTATTTCCTTTCGTATCTTTACCCTAGATCTATATATTAATTAGGATAATTGTATACACGTAGCATTTATATTTACATTATTTAAGAAATTGGTTCAATTTCACATGCAGATTATCCTATTAAGGGCCAAAAATTATATTTTCTTGTATTGCATTTGTTGATCTCTAAGCCTATGTTTCTAATTAGTGTCCAAACACTTAGTCATTTTCAAGTCACTTACTAGGAAATATGACAAGGTCATCACTACAATCGAGTTATCTAGTAAAGGCCAAGCATACAACACTTATACCGAGCATAATAGTGATTGTCGAGCATTCAATAGGGACTGAGTAGAGATATGAGCCGAGCAATATTATGAACTGAGTAGTACAATGAAGACTAAGCATACTAATAAGTTATCAAGAACTGAGAAAAGAGTAATATAGAAGATGATTAACATCACAAAGGTTTATGCATGACTGGGAGTGAGAGCATTCAAGTGTCGAGTAGTTCAGTTTTGATATGAGAGTCTATAAATGCACAAACTCATATGTATACCATTTTGGCAACTTTTTCTATGATATTTTATATTTGAAGAGCTATATAAGATGTTTATTATGCATCATTCTAGAAGGTAATTATCCCTAGGTGAGTGATTCAACCAATTAGAAAAAGGGATGTAAACAACAAAAGATGGTTAAGTGTAAACTATCGATCAAGATCTAGAACCTTCACAAAATGTCTATTTAAGGAGGATTATAACCCTAGATTCATAAGGAGAGAATGAGAGAGAGATTTTGAGTTTATGAAGAAGGTGAATTCTGAGAGTAGAGAAGATAAAGAGCAATCAAAGCACTGAAGGACTGAACAATGTTATTAGATTAGGAGAATTGAATCACTGATACAACAAGGAGACCCAATATCATCTTGGAGAGCATACCAAGAGGTAGGTATTAAATCAATTATTTTTAATTGAGACACGCTAAATCTCTTAACAAAGTAGTCCTAACAGGCCCATGTAAATCTTCTAATAGGGTCCTTACTTCATTGTGAGTGTAAAATCCTTTAACAATATGAGACTTAATAGTTTCTTAAGATTTTAACAGGGTAGACCCCTCATATGGTGGATCATATTTTATGATCAAACATTGTAACCCTAATAGGTTAACTTTATTGTTATAGTAGTGAAGATTTGTGGGTTTCATCCCCACCCAAATTTTACCTTCATCCTAAAGTGTTTTTGGGTTACCAAATCATTGTGTTATGTGTTGAACTATTTATGAGTGTGATGTATTTTATTTATATTACAAGATTTCATTTTTAATGGTAGATATGTGATATGAATTAGGTGTGAATTTATATTATTGGTTTTGAAGCTAAAAGTTTAAGATCCTCATTCACACCCCCTCTCAGTATCTTATTTCCCATATACTTATTCTAACAACACTCCCCTTTATAATTCAAATTTAGTATTGTTGCCCTTCTTCCTTTTGGTTATAGCTAATCTAATTTGGATTATAAGTGGAATCATATTTGGAAATTCCCCTCTTTCCCTTTCATACATATTCGTATAGCTTAGTGTCCCAAATAAATGGAGACCTATAACCCTATTTAAAGTGTCTCAATTTCCCCCCTACACATTTTGGTGAACCCAACTCTGTCAACTCTTTCTTTTGTGGTGTTAGATCAATCCTTTTTATTTTATTGGATGTTTACCTTAATTTGGTAAACTTGAATTCTTTTAGCCTTCATATGGATTTTGGAGTTACATCTTTTTGATCTCCCTTATTTCCTTCTTTGAATTAGGTGCTTTATTGGTGTATCTAGATCTACACTATATGCTATTGATTGCACTGGTGGTATTTAGATTCTTTTTACACTGTTTTCATATAGCTTGCATTTTCATATATTTACATTATGAAAATACAATTTTTTTTTGCATGTAGTTCCTTTTTAGATTTTATTTCCCTTCAATGGGGTTGTTATCTATATTTTCTAGTTATCTTCATTATCTTCGAGACATTCCATTTTATGCATATGATGATGCTTCGATATGTTCTTTTATTGAGGTTCATCTCCCTAAAGATGACGTTGATCAACCATTGAATGGTAATGCTACCATTTGGGTTAACCTTTAGCTAAGGTCCTGTTTGGTTACAAGAATTGGACAAGAATACGAAAATCTAAATACCCTCATTCGTTAATTCGACATTTGCTTGCAAAATAAAAAATTGGAATTAGAATTTGCCTATTGTAATTTGACCCCAAAATGAGTACATCAGAATTCCTAAAAAGAGATAGAATACAAATAGCTTATTCTTATTCCATTTTTTAATAAACCCAATTTGATGGGTTGTCAGGTCTGTGACTTTTCCATTTGATTGTATTTTGCCACTCAAATACATTTTTGGACTATTTTCTCCTTCCATCATAAGATATAAACTAAGTGAACATTATTTAACATCTAATATGTGTTTTTTTTTTAAATGACAAAAAAAACTAATATCATATTTGATATGTTTTCTAAACTTTCATAAAATTATCTTTACAAATAAATCTTGTGTTTAGTCTTATAATTAAAACTATGTTGAAAGATCATTTAAATATCATATTAATGATCTCAACTTATTTGTATTTTTCATTTTCTTTAATATATTAAAAAATAAAATAATTTTAGTTTTGATCTTATAATCATTAAAATAATTTGATTTAATTTAGAATCAAATTTATAATATACAATATAATTTATTTTGAATTTCGATGAATTTCAAAGGTTATGGTATATCTTTCACTTATAAAGTCAATTAAAAAAATAAAAATAAAGTTTAATTAAAATAATTAATAAAAAACTAATTTTATAAATAAAAATCTTGTTTATTTAAAATATTACCAAACTAAAAAGAAATTTAATTATTAACATTTAAAAAAAAAACTTATTCCAATTCCTCTTTCAATTGTTGCAACCAAACATAGAATATGCATATTTCAACTCGTCTTCCAAGTCAACCAAATAACTCCAAATGATATTCCAAAACTTATTTTAAGAATGCATGAATACTAGAAGAGAGATTATTCTAGGATAGATGAATATCGCATTCAACAATTTTTGTAGCCAAATGAGCCCTAAGTACATGGAGTATTCCCTTTCTTCTAAGGCCAATTTTAGTCAAATTGATGATGGCATTATTAATCTTAATGATTAACGTCTTTCTTTGCATCCTGTTGACATTCCTTTTATAGATGAGGTTTTGATGAGTTACATTTTTCCTTATCCTAAGAGTACCTTAGTGATAGAAGACCACACATTTGATGCTTCTTCTTCTTAGAATACGTCTCTCTTTGATTTAGGTCTTGTTGAAAATGATGATTCTTATGGCCTTATTTTCACAAATCTGGCATTAGATCCTAATAATCCTACTTATAATGACTCTATAATTGGCTTCTCAACTCTTGAAGATTGCGAAACCTTAGATTTCACACCAACATTTTATATTATTGATTTTATACATCCAAAACCTTTACTTGATGAATATATTCATATTGAGTGTTTCTCTTTATATTTCTACCTAATTAACCCTAAGAGACCTCCTTTACCATGCTTATCCTTCTTTTCAATTCATTGCTTATGTTATGTTTGGTATGATTTGCAATGTTGAATGGTATCTTTTTCAAGATCATTTTACTTGATGCATCCACATCCCTATTATGTTGCTCCAAGCTATGAGACATTATTAGCGTGTCTTTTGGGGGCTCTTTGTCCTTCTTTGTGAGTAACATTATAGTCCTTCCCCTTGTCGCCTCACTTGGGGGGTAAGATCCTATTTCCTCTTTCTATATCATAGGATACATTTTCTCCCTTTGTTGACTTATTTTTCTTTTATACGATAACATGTTTTGTTGTATTAATTTATACTGTTTACTTGCAGACTAACATCCTAAGTGCAATCTTATGTTTTTTGATATCACATGTCTAGTATAAATTGAAAGCACTTAGGAAGGAATAATGTGATTCTTCTTCTCTAATATTCTCAAATATCCTTTATGAACTTGCATTCCCTTATAAATTGATGTTTTCTCTTGCATGCATTTATTGTGGTTACTTATGGATTAGCATTTTAAGCACAATCTTATATTTGTAAGTGTATCTTTATTGTAAAAGAATCTCTCATTTAGGGTATATTTTGGATTTTATTTCCTCTCAAGGATCCATTATCCCTTTATTATATTAAGTGCACATAATGTGGTATAATTTTCATCTTCCTCCTTCATTTCTCTATAGATTGCATTATGTTATGGTACATTCTTATCTTTGGCTATGAAAAGCTTTGTTACATGCAGGATTGTGTGTCTATTGCCTAGAAAATATATTTTTATACCTTGGATAGTATTTTTGACTTAATAAATCTATAGTTTACTTCATAAGTGATATCTTTCTAACACTTTACATTGTTTAGAGTTGTGTATCCTATGATGTTTCTTTATCTACTCATCTCTAGTGTTGATTTATTAAATAATACTTCTTGTTGGATATGGAATGTTTTCATTTTGTGCACAACTATAAATTGTTTCTTACAATTCATCTTTATATCCTATGAGATTTTTTTATATAATCCTACCATTTATTTTTTTCCTTGCCTTATGTTTGTGGGGGAAGGTTTCTTTTTACATTATTTTTGTCTAAGGATTGGATTTCCTTAGTATAGTGGCATTTGTTTATTTATGAAATTATTTTCCTATAAGGAATTGTGTCTTGATCATGACTCTCTCTTATACAAGAGGTGCATGTCCTTGATCATTACGTCTTCTTTATTTTCAAAACCATGTTCATTATAAACATTTTTTGTTACTATGTGCTCTAAAGTTTTTTATCCTTCTTCCATGGATCCTTATTTCACCTACATAGGGGGATAAATAGGTGTATTATTTTTCTCCTTCCCCTATTTTTCTTGAAGTTGTATATTTTTTCATGAAACTCCTCTTCAAGGTATATGTCTTTTATAGAAGATATCTTCTTTTCAAGGGTCTCTTCTCATTTGAGACATGATCTTTCATAATTTATCTATATTCTTATCTTCTAAGTGCTAGTCCTCTTTTCTAAGTTTATGGTACATATCAGTGATAGAGGATATCTCCTTCTTGATATAAGTAGTCATCCTTGATTCTCTTCCTTATGATGCCTATGAAATTATATACATCCTAAGGAGGGGGGCATATATACACCCTCTTTTTACATAGTTCCAATGAAGTGAAAATACAGATTTTGAGTATGGCATGGCATACTTTAGCCTTGTGCACTGGGTATGATTTCTAGGTCACCCTCAAATCTATGCATTGTATCTTTATGCCTCTTTTTCACACACAAAAACATATGCTAAATCTCATACATATGGGTAACACATGTACATTTGCTAAATCCTCTATGGGTATTTGTGATACTTCTCCTATCCTAAGGAAACATACCTTTTTTGTTTGTTGATAAATCCCTTCTAGGGTAACACACACACATACTCACTCTGTAGTGATACCATGAAATTGATCTAGGGTTGGACACATACACACATGAATGCATAAGCTACTAATGGGTGCATAGGATTGACTATTGGAACACAAACCTATTAGACCATTTGTTCTTAGTTTTTTTAAGGATTGACTACCACACACACAAATATTTTAGACCATTCAATCCTCCCTCAATATGATTCTTGGTAAGGGACAAACCTTACTAAGCAATATTCTCTCTCTCTCTCTCTCTATGCTTTCATGTTGGTGGGACATAAGCGTGAGGGACACACTTCTTTGTGGTTCTCTTGACTTTCCTATATGGTCTCTTGTGTTTTTTAATACCTTTCCAAATATTATATTAGTGAGTGAGATGTTTCCTTAACTAAGGTCTCTTTCACTGGTTGATTTGGGCTTTAGTACTAAGTTTTTTTGTGTCTTTTTGGCTTTGTTTTCCTTTTGTTTTCTTTTTCTTTGTTTTTTGTGCTCTTATTCATGGGAATGAAATTATGATCCCAGGTTTGGGGGCTTATGTACTCAAACTTGGCAATGTTCTATCTTGATGTGACATTGTCTTTCTTCTCTCCTTCCTTTACCAAGAGTATGACTTGCCTCATACTTTCACTAAAGTGAGGGCTAAATATTTTGTCTTAAAATGGAAATAATTCATTTTGAGACCTTTTAGCCCTCCTTAGCATGGTTTTGGTCTCTTTCTCTCCTCTCTCCTTCAATTTCATGCTTCATCATCTCTCACCTTCTAGCATGGTCTTCTAGGTGTCGTGTTGATACTCTTTTGACCATATCTCTTGATAAATTCATTATCTCTTACCTTCATTTGCACCTCCTTCTAGAGATTTATTTGGCCTTATTGTCGTATCATCTAGGGATAGGTTAGTTTAGGTTGACTTGGTCTGGACTACATCAACCCTAGTTGACATAGTCCCTAGTGATTATGGGGTTCGGGGATCGAAAGTCCTCAAGTTTACCAATTAGTTTTGTTAACTCCCTATCGCTCTGAGTTATTTTTCCACCCAAAAGCTAGTATCAATGGAGGCTTTGGGGCTTCATTTTCATATATCAAATTTTCAAGACATCCACAAGCAATCAAGTAATCAAGGTATTCTTCTTTGAGAAATCATCTTCAAGCATTGAAGTCTAAGCATCTCCTTCTTGCATCAAGCTTCTTCCTTCAAAGTAGTAGTGGAGTTTGGTTCTATGAAGAAGATTAATCATTCCAATTCATTCATGTTCTTCTATTATTCATCCATGAAATGTCACATACATTTCCATAAATGAGGTTTGGGCTTCTTTTATGTCCTTATGGTTTCTTTGAGTCAAGGCTATTGCACTTACATACTGGATCACATATCAAAGATCATATTTGAAGGTATTTGTATCTTTTATGTGATATTATTCAGATCTACTACATCTAATCACTTAATTTATTAATTAAATTTAAATTTATGGTTAATTCCTTAGTCTAGAGCTTGACCAAGGAAAGTCAACCACAAAACCCTTCTTTTATATATTTATTTGCATGACACTAGTCAAAGCTTATAGATCTAGAACCTACTCTTTGAGAGATTTATGATGAAGTCTATTGCAAGTTTCCAAAAAACATCAACCTAGTTGTAGGGCACCCTTCCAAGTTGACATGCACCTTCAGTGCCATTCTTAGGAGATTTCTATGTTTAATTCCTTTCATCATTTCATTCCGAGATTCACAGATAGATATTTAGATTGGGTTCAGATCCATAACTTTTTGAATTAAAATAAATCTTTAACCTAGATCTATATATTAATTAGGTTAATTATATAAAAATAGCATCTAGATTTACATTATTTAAGAAATTGGTTCAATTTCACATGCACATTATCCTATTTGGGGCCAAAGAGTACATTTCCTTGTATTACATTCTGCTTTATAATTAACATTTAGTATTTACACCCTTCTTCCTTTGGGCTATATAATCTAATTTGGATTATATATGAAATCATATTTGGAAATTCCCTTCCTTCCCTTTCATACATACTTAAATGCTTAGTGACCCTGAAAAGAGAAGATGTACAACCCTATTTAAAGTGTCTCCCTTTTCCCCCTAATTTTTTTGTATCACCATGGCATGGTCCAATAAGGCCATGTTACCCATATAAGGGTTGTTTAAAGAAATCTAAACATACATTTAGGAAACAAGTTGTAGAGGAGGCACATAACAACAAGGAAACACACAAAAAATCTACTATGCTAAAGCACTCACTCCAAGCATGTTTCCCTCCTCCCTTATCTTAGTCAGTACTAATAAGAGAAGGTGGATAACATGTAAGAGGAGCTATATAAAACATAGTATGAACAATAGATAAATCTAGGACTCTTTAGAGAGTCAGTATGCTCAAAACTAGATGTAAGCGTAAGTTACATAGAAAGCATGTTAGGTAAATTAACATCAAGATCAATAATCTCATGTTCATCACTATATAAAGTGTCTTCTTCATTGAGATTAATAGAAATAGAATCCAAAATGGGAATATTAGATCTATCTATCTCATTAGTATGATTAAATTCCTCTATAGACATAGGCTGATGAGAAGCATCTATATGAGCTTTAACATGAGCCCAATGGTTCTTTTATTGTTTATGAGCATGTAAGTTATAATTAGTCTTTCCATTTTTTTTTAAAGAAGTAGATTCCTTTCCAAGGTTAATAGGAGGAAAAATAATAGGTTGAGAAGTCATAGGAGGAACTACACTAGAAGAAGGATCCAAAATAGAATGGAACCATACTAGGGGGAAGCACCACACTAGGAGGATCAATAGATGCAAGAGGTGTATTACCATTACACATAGAAGAAATAGAAGAAATACGCATAAAAGGTGTAGGAAAAAACCATGAGAGATATCCTTAGGTATACTCAACCCAAAAATATTTTGACATTTATGAGCTTGATAAGATTAAAAATATAGTCCAGACAATTAGGAGGTGTAGTAGGAATAGAAGGCCGAAAGAAATGAAGAGTAACACAATGTTGAGGTCTAGAAGGATGATAAATACTATGACCAATCATCTTAATCTCATCATCATAATGAAATTTAATACATTGATGGATAAGGGAAGCAATGACATGCATGAACGTCAACCAAGGTAAACCAAGCCTCACTTTGAATTGATCTAAAGTAGGAATGATGATAAAAACACTATTCACCACTTTACCATAGAGCTCAACATTCAAATAAATGGAATGTTGAGGGGGACACAAGAAACTATTATGAGTTTGAATCGAAGTATCAGTTGAATCATAGAATCATAATATTTTTGGTTAGCATATAAATGCTCCTTAGTAATGATTTATTAAAAATACAACTAGTATCAACAAGACACCCATAAGAAGGATATTTAGTAATCCAAGTAGCAATATAAAGAGGACCATTAGGATCCTTGAAAATATTAGCATCAATAAATGAAATAGCAAGGGGTTTAGTACGCTTACAATTAGGTTTAGGCTTAGGTTGTTCACTTGATGAAATATTGTCATTCTCTCACTATAAGGTATCATAAGCAATATTCATCTCAAGAGAAGAAGAAGGATTTTGAAAAATAGTATTAGTATTGTGTTGAGGTAGAGGATTAGTATAGATTTGAAGATTTAAATTATTAGGAGGCACCATAGATTTATTTCTAGTATTATGAATATCAATAGACAAGACTTTAGAATCAATAAAATCCTAAATCTTATGCTTTAAAGAATAACAAACCTCAGTATCATGTCTAGGCTAGCGATGATATTGACAAAAGGCTTTAGGATTAAATTGTGCACTTGACATAGTAGAGGGAAGAAGTGGGTTCAAAAGAGGAATTTTAATCATATTGGTACTAACCAACCTACCCATAATAGAATGAAATGACTCATAAAGAGGAGTAAACTTATGATTCATTTAAAAAAATAGAGGAAGAAGTAGCAAAATCTTGAGATACAACAACTACTTATTCATCTAATATATTTATGGCTTTATTAATATTGACATAGTTTTATGGTTTTTGGAAATTATAATGATTAGGTGTGGCATCACTCTTATTAATAGGTATAGGAACCATTGGAGTAGTGTTCTAAAACTGACTAACTTGTAATTGATAATGACAAAGTGCTACACAAAGTTGTGAGAAAAGGAAGTAAACTCAATAATAGAATCTTATCTCTACTATCTTTTTGTAAATTCACAATAATTATTAAGCACATGATAAAGAAATTTGAGCATGTAAATTCTTAAATCTAACAATTAAATTAGTCACTTTCTCCTTAGCATGTTATTTACAATGCATCAAATTGGTCAAAGAGACATAAGGACCAATAATATTCTAAAATTGTTTTATAAAGGCATTAGCAATTTTATGAAAGGAATAAATAGAATAAGGTAGCAAAGAACAATACCATTGCAAATATTTTTCATGGAAAGTATACGAACAACTTAGCTAAAATCCAACAATCGTGAGCATAGTCACAACATAGAACTTAGAATGTCTTAAGATGTGTCATAGGATCCCCTTTACAATTATAAGTGTCAAGTAGAGGCATATAAAATGTTGGAGTACTTTAGAATAACTGAGAGGGTTGGGGGGGTGAATCAATTATCCAAGGTCTAGATGTATAATCAAAACTTTCCATAGCTTAGTGAACCCATTAAACATTTATCTTCATCATGCACACATCCATAAGATTATGTAATCACTTAAAAGTTGTAGGTTACTATCAAATCTAATTATAGAAATGTAAACATGAAACATAAAAAATTCATCAACACACTTGTCATAATGATTTATGTGGAAACCAAATTTGGAAAAAACCACCATTAACATGCTACTCTTTTTCACTCTTCTGAAGTGATGCCATATGAAAGGCCAACCTGCTAAAGGTTATAATACACATGATTAAATGTGACCCTGTTAAAAGATTTCAATCACCCTATTAGGAGTGAGCCTTGTTAGAGGACTTTAAATCATTCACTTGGAATTTCACTATGTTAAAATATTTACAAATGACTATTAGGTCAACCTTAATCCAAAGGATTTTACCCTAGACTAATACAATTATTAGAGAGTAACAGTAAGGCTTGATCTAATAACAACTTACAACTTCATTTGTAGATTATAGATCATTGTTTCAGTCCTCAATTCTCTTGGCCTTCATACTTTTAAGCTCTAATAGCTTGTTCACCCTTCAAGCATGCATATCCTTAAGCCTTCTCACTTAACATGCCAATGCAGTCTCTTCTCTCAAGTTACTTGATGAAGCAAAAAACCTTGACTCCTTGTCTTCCTTAAGTTCTCACACTTGACCACCTTTTCTTTTGACCAACCATTCCTATAAATAGGTAATTAAGATATTTTCTCGCTAATTTTCCATCATCCAAATTAGGGTTAGGATAGATTAGGTAGGATACAATGCATCTATCCCACATTCCATATCTCTTCTAGAAACTTCTGTTTGAATCCTATTTGAATTCACCTAAAAATAGTTTACCTTGAATTCTCTACCACCAGCTCATCAATCTTATCTTCCACTTCGTTCACAAATTCTAAGAAAAGAAACTTGTTAGCTTGGATCCATTGAATTCATGATTTTTTAAATAATGTAGTAGCTTGACATTATCTAGCTTTTGATGCTCAGCACATATTGTGTTGCTCGACATCCTCTGTGCATTTACTCAACACAAGCTAAAGTTTATTGGTGCTTGACATCAACTAAATTTTACTTGACATCCACTGTTCTACTCGAAATACACTAGAATGAACTTTGATTTAGCTTGAATTGATTTTCTACTCAGCTTGCACTAAATTTTCTTGGCACCTACTCTTCACTTAGTCAAGCTTGGTAGACAACCTTTGTGTTACTTATTCTTCTAAACTTTCTTAGTGTAACCAACCTTTGTTACCTTAAGAAAATTATCAACACATCATGTGATCATTGCCTCAACTGATTCTTGTACTTCTTTACATAATCATAACTCAACCTTTCTTCTAGGTGCTATTGTTACATCTTTTGATCAAAACCTCTTCATCAATCAACTAAGTGATAGTACTTAAATTGTATAAGTAGTTGCCTTACCATCAAATAGAAAGTTTGACATCAGTGAAAAAAAAATGATTGAAACATGCAATCTTTTTCAATAATCTCCTTCTAGCAATCTAATCACAACAATCTCCCTCAACAATGACCTTTTTCAATCTAACCTCAACATAAACTTGTTGACGAGTAGTAGTACAGATAATTTCAAAAGACAAAGAACTACCTATATGACATATAAGAGCATTAAACTTAGATCGAGTAAAGGAAGAAAGTTGTTATTGCAAAGAAGAAACTATTTGAGAAAGACTAAGGATAGTGGAACAATTAGAGGAAATAGGTGGCAAAAGAACATTTGATACACTAAGAAGAGTGTATAAATTAGTCAGAATAGAAGGAACTATGGGTGGAAAACTAGGAACCATGGTAGAAGGGTTAGGATAAGTGAAAGGAACACTATTATATAAAGGATGTGAAGTGGGCAATGAAATAGGAACAAAATCTAGGAAAAGAAGGAATACAAAGACTACTACGAGGATGAGATAGCTAAACAATAGTAGTTAGAATAGGAGAAACACAAGTAGAAATTCTAGAGATAGGTGTAAAAATAGGCAAAACAATCTAAAGAGTAGAAAAATAGGTAGAGTTATTCCTTGAGTTAAAGGCTTAACATGACTATGGAAAAGGTGAGTAAGACCATAAAAATATTAACACCATGTTCATCATTACATATCACTTACTTAAGAGAAATAGTAATACCAATATTGTGATTCTCTTGAAGAATCCAATCATATATTTTATCAATCTCAGTAGCAAGTTTACCAACTTGTTCAGGAGGAACCATTTAAGCCTCATCCTCATCATGAGATGAGTGGGAAGAGTCATGGTCCACAGAATGATTAGGATCATGGGAAACCATAGGGTCACTAAGGTTCCTAAGGAGAGGAGAAGAATAATCTTAATAAAAAAGAATGATGAGTCTATGACTTCTCCTAACATAAATACTATAAGTAGGATTGAAGGTAGTAAAGCTCATACACCAAACAATGCAACAAGAAAAAAAAGAAATCTAACCATATGATGTGAACTAAAACACAATGTAATGTAAATAAGAGACAAAGCATGAAAATATAAATCTCAAGATAATAAAAATATCTAACTTTTTATAAGAAATCTAACACCAAATCAAAAGTGGAAATGTTGTAACTCAAGTTCACCAATTAATGTAGTGGTTGAAATATGAATCAAGGATATGGAACCTAAGTTTATTGCATAACCAAAAAAATTACATAATAGAGAGGGATAAGTTCTTTTGATCCTAATTCTAAGGAACTAGATCTAGAAAGATTAGTGCTCATCAAACAAGAAAGGAACACTAATTTAAACTAGGTCTAAGAAGAATAAGGGGAAAGATAACTAAATCCTTGAAAATGTTAGATGATATGATAGGGTATATCTTTATATGAGTGAATATGCTGAAAAGACAAAGAAGGTAGGGAACACACCTTTATAAACTATTTTTATGCTTATTGTACTAATCAAAATGGATGAAAATTATCAGACCTATGCTTGAAACTTCACAACAAACAAAACAAATAAATCATTTAATGACCTATCAAGGATGAACTAAATGATCAAAGGTGACCCGATAACCATTGATGTGTTAGGGGTGACTTGTTCAAGCTTGATGGAATGAGTTCGACAATGATTTTGATTTCACATTTTTGAAGAAAATAAAAAGGGTACTCCTATCTGCAACTTGTTTATGGATCTAATATCCATAACCTAAAATAAGAAAGGGTTTTTATTTTTGATGGGGTGTTTTCCTTGGTCAAACCCTAGTTTATGAATTAACCTTGGATTGAAATAATTGAAATAGCATGAATGAAAAGTAAATATATGAATTCATATTACAATAGTAGGTTCTCTCAAATAGAATGCAATATGATTACTTACCCAATTGGTTTGGATCAAGAAGATGAAGATGCATGGATGTATAAGATTCAACAAAGAACCTTGAATGGATTGAAGGAGATCTCGAAGATGGCTTCCATAATTTATTGAATGCTTAAATCCTTGATCTTCAGTGAAGGATGCTTGAAGAAATTCTTGAAGACTTGAAAACTTGAATGCTTAAGAATGTATGACCTTAGATTCATATGAGATATTTTGATGGATGAAATGGATAAAATGGAGGTGCTTATATAGAGCTCATAATCGACTAACTCTCGCATGTTGACCTACCTATAAATCAACACCCCAAGGCTATCCAAACATGGAACCCAAATAGAGGACCCAAAATAGGGTCCAATTAGGGTTGTATTGAGTCCCTAAATGGCCCATTAGGAGTGCACTACATCCATAATTGGTTAGGGGTGCATTGCGCCCTTGAGAATTAGGGCCCAGAACCTTCGGGATCCTGAAACAAATCCTAGAATCTAGAAATCAGGCACAGAGTTTGAGAAATAGCCATTTCAATTTGAAGAGAAGATTCCAAGTGGTTAAATGAAGGTATGTAAGGACCTAAAAGGATAGATTATATCTCAAGATTAATGCCATGAAAATAGCATCTTTAAGGGTGATCAACTAGGTTTTAACCCAATTCCACCTAGAAGAAATGATAAAAAGGGAGAAATAAGGAGAATTGCAAGGAGATTGATGAACTCATGTTAAATAAGTGCTAAAAAATCATTAAATTGGAGTGATTCGAATTTAATATTGTTCAAGTCTAATGAAGAGATGAAAACCTCATTATATTGTATTTTATTCATAAACATTAATGTGAATGGTTATTAATTAGAATAGTTTTTATTAAGTGAGTGGACATGTCATGTGTATTAGTGAAGTGTATTTTGTAGTGTCTCTTGACAATTGTATAATGTTTATGTGATAATGACATGTCCACTTAGGTTTTGGAAAATAGCAACCCAACCTAAGGTAGTACCTATTTGGTTACCTAGGAATCTCACTTGATTAGATAGCCTTGAGTGGAGTCCTATCATGTTGAACCCATAGGTTAACTTTGAAAGAATTTTATAGGGGATAAAAGTGACCCTAGGGGGTTGGTTAGGCCAAAATTAGATAACCCAATGGGTATACCATGGTTTGGGGGTTAATATATTACCATTAGTGTGACTGGATCATATTTATGACCCTCCAAAGTACCACTTTTTCAAAAGTGACAAAAATGGAAAGAGGTCAAGTCCATTCCCTTTATTCACACTTTTGGTTTAGCTAACATTTATGGGTGGGGAAAAAGTGGAAGAGGATGGATTTGAAGTCTTTTCTCATTAATGGAAAGTGGTTGGGTAGTGGGTTGGAGGTATTTTTAGTGAGACTTCATAGGACTTAGAAGTTGTTCATCCAGTCTCCAATTTTGGAGGCACTTTAGTTTTGGAGAAGGTTTTGGAGAAATCTTAGGAAGAAAAATGGAAATCTCTTCATCAAACCTCATTGCCATTTTCTTTGGATCACTGTAGGTGAAAATTTACCATGGAATGAAATCTTGCATTTGTGTTTATGTTATAGCTTAGTTTTCATTTTGTATGTCATATGCATTTCCTTAAGAGATTTTTATTGGTACTTTTTTTTCTTGAGTGTATATTCATGGGATTTTAAGGCATTACTCACCCTCAAAAGGGAATAAGTAGTATTGTGGGTGAATGATATAGTTGGATAACCCTTGTGGTGTAGAATCTCTTCTCATGGAAATGAGGGATAATTACATGGAATATGGGCTCCATGTTGCCTTTTTTTGTTTACATTTTGGGGTGTAATGCCCCACCTAGAGTTCCTTGGAGCAAGGATAAATAAAATCCAACACATTTGTTTCTGAAACAAGCATGGATTCAAACAACATCAACATGCAACCGATCAAAAGATCACAACATAAGACTTAACCAAGCAATCCAAGCAACCAATGATCTCCAGGCATCACTACTTATTAACATGTTCAATAACCAACTATGAAATTTAAACAAACAAGAAACCCTTAATCTTTGAACTATCAAGACCTAGGAAGGGGTATAATCCAATAGGGTTTCCAAATACTCTTTGAAACTCAACCTACAAGTCCAAAATAACTTGTTCTTTGTTTGAGAAGGTTTTTGCACAAAAATTGTGCGATAAATTTCCAATATTGTATGATATTTTTTACTATTGAGAGACGATACTTTTCCATTATCATGTGATACTTTTTACAACTACCATGCAATACTTTCCAGTATCACATGATATACCTTACTACTACTGTGCAATGCTTTACTAGTGTCACACGATAGAACTTGCTACTACCGTGAGATACCTTCTAATATCACACAATATTTCTTTTCATAGCTGTGTGATACTTTTCCAATATCATCCAATGATGAACCTATGTCACTTAGGTTTGTAAAGAAATAACTCGACAAACAATTTAGAAGGGGGAAAGAGTTAGAACCTCCACACTGGGGAGTACCGCAACCACAATTAAGCACTTGAAAGAATAAGGAGATCAATTAATTCTAACATCTAATCCAAAACATCTAATTCATAGCATCTAATGTAATCATGTAGAAAGAAACATCACAATGAACATACACATGCATAAATCAACTATCTTAATAAATTGAAATAACTTAAACCACATGGAAACATACTTTGGAAGATATGAAGAACCATGTGAGCATCCAACTCTGAAACTAAACATGGAGGAAGGACAACTTTGTACACTGATTGCTAGTAGTGGTAAAGGTAGCTATGCCTCCCAACCATGTGGAACCTATAGGCCCATTCCCACTGTGCTAATGGAGATAGTGATCCAACCTCAAACACACACACGATATTCATCCATGGCTAATCCTCATGCCAAATAGTATAGAAGACTGAAACCAAAATCATGAGACAATGCAATACAATGTAAGGAAACTCAGGTGCGAAAACAATTTCCTACACTAATCTCATAAGGAAAGTATGATGCAAATCCTATTAAAATCTTCTACACTTACAGATTCAATATCATGTAAAAAACAATATTGCAGCCAACCAGGCATACATAAAATAGACAGAGAAAGAAACACATAACACAAAGATTTTTCGGTGGGGAAAAACCTTTCGGTAAAACAACCCCACCCCTCCAGAACCTGCACAATGTATTATCTTCAACACAAGGTTACAATACACTTGCAATGCAAGTTCAACATCATCAATAGAAGACTCAAATAGCAACTCACAGTACCAACAATACACTGTCATGCATCACTTCTCTTCATAACCCTAAAAATGCTTATAACATGCGCTTCACTTTAGGGCTACTCCCAAAGATAAATCGTATTAGGGTTTTACCATTCTCTGAGAAAATAGGAACCCTAAAATTTTTTTGGGGTGATGCCGTGAACCCCACTATTGGGGTAGAGTTTACATTACTCAAATATCTTAGTTGCCACATGTCTTCACCCATTATTGAATCTTTCTAACATAGCTCTTATGTGTCATAGGAATCCATCATAACCGTTTTAGTCATGATCTCCTTACACACAATTCAAGATGTCGACACATCAACATTATTTGAAAGAATTACATTTTACAAAACAAATAATAATGAATAGGAATTATCCAAGGTTGAGACACCTTATTCCTAACATACAATAGGTCCTAGTTTGACACTTTATGGGTTTACTATGTAGGGACTTTGGTGGAGAGTAGATCACTTGGAATCACAAAGCCCAAGCTAAACATTGTATGGAAAATATTCCTTAGGAGGCCATTGTGTTGTATCCTTCGATGAACCATGTAGACATTTGGCCCTTAGATAAACCAAACAGGCACATACCTTTAGGTGAGTCATGTAGGTACATGATATTTTATTATCTTAGTTAATTACCCAAGAATTCATTTAGTTATCACTTATTAAAAATTCTTCATGTATACCTTGTTGGGATAGCTAAGGTATATGAGAGAAGCCCCTCCACTAGTTTACCCTACATAACCATGCTTATCACATGATGAGTGCCTATAGGCAATGCAATTTCCCAACCCAACCCTAATGATCATAACTCAATCGAAAGTGAAGTCGAAAATACCCTAAAACCAATGTTGACAAAAATCATTGAAATTGAAACTCCTTTTACAAGTGAGTATATAAACCCTAGATATTTAATAAAACTTAGGTTTGGAGTCTGTATGCAAAAACACCCAAAATAATTGTCCAAAACCCCAAAACCCCCACACCAAAAGCCATAAATGCACATACCTGACAAACTGGGTAGAGCCAACATATAGAAATGAAGGGGAACACTAGTTCTTTTCCTTCTAACATAACAATACTAGAAACTAACTCAGAAATGGAGTCAAAACAAGAAAATGGAAGAGCCCTACGTAGTAGCCAAAAGGGCAAAATGAGGAACAATCACAATAAAATAATCACACTACAAAAGCTACCAAAAATGACGACAAACTAAGGTCTCCCTAAGCTAGATCCAATGAGATCAATCTTGTAATGATCCCACACTTATAGCTCCCACAAAAAATTAAAAACTATTACTCCTAAAGAGGATTTGTGATTTTTTCTATCCAATTTCTAATTTTAAAGTGAGAAGTGAGGAATAATTCCATTTTCGGGATATATATTCACTTTAAAAGTGAAAAATTAAAGTAGAGAAATAAAAAACTCACTAAAATAAATCCATCTATAGCCTAGACAAAATTGAGTAATTCCAAGTAAATGGAATTAAACAATGACAAAGTTGTCGATAATTAAAATAATAAAATGAGAACCCAAAATAACCTTAAACATTAAATCACAAATTTCCTTAATAATTTTGGTGACCAATTGCAGATATCTAAATGCATAGACATAATATGGGTCTCATCACAAATGCAAATGAATTTAGATTTAATAAATCACTAGAGGGTTTAATTAACAATTAAACAAGATACATCACCCATACATGGATGACATTTTCTAGGTATAAACAACCAAATCAATAATTCCATGACTGCCAGGGATATAAATCCTACACGCTAAGCAACATGATCAAGTGTAATTGCATATAATGATATAGCCAAAGTGATAAATGCATTAAATCACATAATTAACCATTCATTTAATTACATCAAAATAATCTATTTACATCACTCACTGCATCATAAAACATCTCAAAGCAAGAATGAAACAAATATACATAGCATCAAATCATAGTGTCCAAAAACCAATAAGTCCATCATATAATCATAAAAAAATTTATAGGTCTGAATTCAAAATAACCAGATATCATCATAAAGCATCATGTCACCTCTATAAGCATCATCATGCAAATATGATCAAATTGAATAACATAGTATCTAACATCCATGATATTAGAAATCAAAATATAGTATCTGACCATAAGGTCATCTAGAATGTCATATAACATGAGTATTAAAGTATCTCTCAAATCCAAAATATAGGAAGGTACAAAATGCAAACACAGGAGACACTACATCCTCCCCCACTAGGCATAGGCTTACTCCTAGAAGCCTACAAAAAGATAAGGTTACAAATCTCTCAACTATGAAACATCCTCCCACGTAGTAAAAGTCTCATCATTTGGGTTCCATTGGACCTTTACCTACTCTAGATCTCAACCTATGAGGGTCATCCTTTGATGTTGAAGGATATGAATTGGCTCTAAAGAAAGTTTGCCATCCTCTACCTGTAAAGCATCCCAATCAAGTACATGGGTCACATTAGGAATATATTTCCCTAAAATAGAAGCATCATGGATGTGCAATAGGCTAGGTGGTAACACTAGTCAATAAGAAACATGACTGATCCTCTCAAGGATCTTAAACGGTCTGAAAAAATGTGGCACCAATTTAGAGCCTTTCCCATAATAGATGGGGATCCTCCTTAGATGCACTCTCAAAAACACCCTTTCACCAGTTGAAAAGTGACAACCCAACCTATGGGCATCTGCATATTTCTTCTACCTATTTCAAGCAGCAACCAAATGCTCTCTAATACAAAAAACCTGCTTTCCATATCCTAAATCATCTCTAGACCTCAAATTACTCAATCCTCTAAATGATCCAAACTCAAAGGGGTGCAACATGGTCTACTGTACAAGGCTTGAAAAAGGTGACATGCCAAGAGAACTATGATACCCATTGTTATCATAAAACTCAACAAGATATAAGTAATCCTCCCACTTCACTTGCCTATCCATCATATACATGCAAAGCATGTCTTCTAAAACCTGGTTCACTCTCTTGGTCTGACCATCATTCTCTAGGTGGTATGTCAAACTAAAATTGAGCTGCACACCGAAAACATGTTGGAGAGATGTCCACAATGCTAAAGTAAACACTAGATCTCTATCTAATATAATATGATGAAGGATTCCATACAATCAAATAATTTCCTCCAAGAAAATATGTGTTATAGAAGAAGTTGTATAGGATGCTCTCATGGGTGAAAAATGTGCTACCTTGGACAACTTTTCCATTGTCACCATTATACAATCATGTCATCAGGATGAAATAGGAAACCCTATGATAAAATCAATATATATATATATATATATATATATATATATATATATATATATATATATAATCCCACCTCGACTCTAGAATGGTATGCAACTACAAAAGTGCCGCTGAATATTGATGCTCTACCTTCACTCTTTGGCACTAAAGACATTGAGCAACAAAATCAGCAATATCATGCCTCACTTTTCCCAAAAATACAATTGTTTGAGATCAACATGCATCTTATTGATGCTGAGATGCATGTAATATGGTGCATGATGTGATTCTGACAAAAGTTAAGGTACGAAGATCACCTAACATTGTCACATAAATGTGCCCCAAGTATTGTAACAATCCATCATACTCTAGGGAATAACCAGGGTATGTATAGACTCAATCTCTAACCTCACTTCCTGATACCATGTGTCACTAGGTAAGACCTCCAAGATATGACCCCGTAAATCCACTCCCAATGACAAAACTAATATCTCATGTCATCTCCTACCTAAGGCATTCATGATGACATTTTCTTTCCCTTTGATGTAGTGAACATCAAAATCATATTCCCATTGAAACTCCATCTAGTGATGCTTTCGTGCATTCAGGTTTGGCTAAGTAAAGATGTATTGCAAGCTATGATGATCTCTATGTAGCTCAAACTTGTGTCCCAAAAGGAAATGTCTCTAGTGCACAAGTAAATGCACAAGTGCCACAAGTTCCAAATGGTGAGTGGGGTAGTTAAGCTCGTGGTCCTTAAGTTTTCTAGACTCATGTGCAATCACATGACCATCCTGCATCAACACTACACCCACACCCTCCAATGATGCATATGTGTAAACTATAAAATTGCTTATAGGATTAGGCATCACAATTACTAGCACACTAGTCAATCACTCCTTTAGAGCCTAAAACATTGTCCCACACTAAACTGGATAAACAATCTTCTTCCCTTTCCATCGAAGAGAAGTGATAGGATGAGCCATTCGTGAGAAGTCCTTCATGGATGAACAGTAGTAACCTGCCAATCCCATGAAACTACAAACCTTAGAAACACAAGTGGGTGTTGAATAATCTATGATAGCTCAAATTTTCTTCAGCTCCACTATAATGCCATCACCTATGATGATATGCCCCTAATACTTCACCTTAGACTTGAAGAATCCATATTTACCCAAGTGGCCATACAAATGATGCAAAAGCACTGCAACACTTGGCATAAATGGATCTCATGATCTTCAATAGTCTTTGAATATATCACTATGTCATCTAAGAAAACAAGAATACACTAATAAAGGTACTTGCGAAATACTCCATTCATCAAACTCATAAACACCAATGGCACATTGGTTAACCTAAAGGGTACAATCATAAGCTCATAATATCCATAACATGTACAAAAAGTTGTTTGATGAATGTTAGCCTCATGAATCTAAAGCTAATTACATCTTGACTTAAGATCAATCTTCAAGAACACACTTTCCCCCTTCATGTGATCAAAAAATTTATCAATCTTTAGAAATGGGTATCAATTCTTCACTATCACCTTATTCAATTGTTGGTAATCAATGCTTAGACACAATGACCCATCTTTCTTCTTCACAAAGATGATTGGTGCACCATATGGGGATACAATTGGATGAATATGGCCCTTGGACAATAATTCCTCCAACTATAATTTGAGCTCACTCAACTCCTAAGTAGTTATATGGTAAGGAGCTCCTAAAATAGGCTCTGCTCCTGGAATGTGATGAATATGAAAATCAATATCGCATTTCGATGACTTACCTAGTATTATGGAATATATCTACATACTCATGAAGGAGTGGGTGATCATCAAATGTCACCTCATGACTCTCAACCTCCTTAAGGTCATTGAAAAATATTACAAACATCTAATATCCATGTCACACACTCCACTTGAGCTACTCAGCTGAGATCATGCAAAGTGAGACTACCCTCTGGACCCATACAAGATCTACCTACCCACTTGTGTTATCCATACACTATACCAACTTATTTTAGTGATCTATATTTTCCTGATGGGAAACTAACCAATCCATACCCAATATGATGTCATACCACTCTTAGGGTAGGATATGAAGATCAACTATGGTGGTGAAGTTTCCCAAGTCCAACACACAACCATTGACTATGGAATCCATAGTCACCTTGGAACCTTTAGCTAACTCAACTTGGCACCTATAAACTTGTCATGTAGCCACTAACCTACATCACTAAAAAAAGGATGGTAAAATAAAAGAATCTAAAGCACCTAAATCAATTAATATGATAGAAGAAGTACCATGCAATGTACCTACAGCCTTGACTATGGTACCCTAGTGCTCATCTTGATGATTTTCAACTGTCACAAAAAAATTGTTGGATATGCATGCATCACCCATAGTAGGTTCAAAAATGGTCACACCTCTACTAGGTCCTAGTAATGTCTTTAGAGAGTACTCCTCTAATTTATGGCTGAGCAGACCACATGAAAAACATGCTCCTCTAAAATTGGAACTAGATCCACATCCACCTTGGAAAGTAGTAGAATACGGTGCAATTCCTTTGCTAGAGTCCTATTGATTGCCATGAGATGGACGACTCTGCTGGGATTACTGATCTTGATTTTGGTCAAAAAGCATAATGTCACCTCATAAAGCATCATGTCACCTCAATAAGCATCATCATGCATATATGATCAAACTAAATAGCATAGTATCTAACATCTATGATACTGGTAATCATAATATATTATTTAACCATTAGGTCATCTCAAATGTCGTCAAACATGAGTATTAAAGCAATCCAAAATATAGCAAGGTACAAAATGCAAACATGAGAGGTACTACATGGGGGCCATAAGGGGGGACTTGTTTTGTGAAAATGAAAGGGTATGCAAGCTCTTTGAAACTTATGAAGGACTATATTTTTCTTATTAATTGTGACATCTCCTCCTAGGTACATGGTCCACCTTCATCCCATTAATAGGTCTTTGGTGACCTATTTATGCAAGGCATGGAAGGGTGTCTAGTATTATGTTATTTTGTCATTATTTCATTTTGTGAGTGTATGGCTGTAACCCATTTGGCCTTGGTTTTCCAAGCTCAAGTTTGTTCTAATTGAGGCCTAGGTTGGGATTTGAGATCTTCATAGTTATCTTGTGGTTATTTGCATATTTTTTACAGGAGATCTTGTTGGAAAAGAAGGAAAATAAAGAATGCTTGTACATTTTTATCATTTATTGTGTATTGTAAATGGTTCTTTAATATTATTGTGTAAGAAAAAATTATACTTTTAGTTTCAAGTTCAAGGTGTTTAAGGAAAGTAATGTAAATAAGAACTTATGTGTACTTTCTTAAATTGGATGCACTTCGATTTAAGACCTTTTAGACCTCTTTAGTGTGTTTGCATTCGATATTTACACTTTGAGAACACACTTCACTTATTTTATCCTCTATCTTCTAAGTAAAAATAAGGTAGGACCTAATAGATACTCCTTGATTTCCCTCTTTATTTACATATTCACTACATTAGGACTTAATCTGTGAGTATCCTCTATTTCTATGACCTTAAAATCCTAGATTGGATCTCTGGATGATAGTTTGACACATCATATTCTATCTCTAACTCGTACTAGCCTGGAATCTTGATAGGAAGACCCTGAAGGTGAACCTTCTAGACTAGGTCAGCCCAAGTCAACATGGTCCAAACTAGGGCAACCCAAGTTGGCCTAGTCTTAGTGTTTTCATTGATTAAGGGCTCTGAAATGTTTAATGATCACATTAAAATCTTGCTTGTGTAGTTGGATCTTGTAGAGTAATTTCATGAAATATTCTATAAAAAGGAATTCAATTCCTTAGTTGAACATAACACGACATGACATGGTATGAGAGGAGAAAGGATCAAACACTTGTGGACATCCCAATATGAATTAAGGAGATTTTAAGGTGAAAGCAAGGTCAAGTTTCTTAGTCTTCATTGCAAGTGAGGCTATTATTCTTCATCAAGAATTCAAAGGAAAGTTTTTTACATGGAGTGTGAAGGAATCTAAAAAATGTTTAGGGTAATTTAGCCTTGGAGGTTTGGTATGAATTCTACATCATGCTTCAGATTTGATTCTTTGCACTTTCATACATTTACATACATGCATAGTTACATGCTAGGGTTTCACTCATGCAATAGATTCTTAGCATTTCTACATTCTAGATATAAAAATCTAGGGGTATGAACCTATACACATACACACAATTTTTTCCTAATGGATATTAGTGGAGATGGAAATCACCAAAATGGGAGGTTGAGTAAGGAAACACCTTTATAGCCACCCACACATACAAAATTGTTACACATTTACAAGTAGGAGAAAAAAATATTATAGATATGGAACCTACTTTTCACAAGATTTCTAGAGTCATAAATTTTAGATCATCAAACTACATCAACCTAGTTGTAGGGAATCTTCCCAAATTGACCTAGTCCTCTAGTCTTGGATTCTAGGGAGATTTCTGGGTTTTTTTCCTTTCGTCATTTTATTCTAAGATCTATGATTAGAAGTTTAGAAATAGATTAGATCTAAGAGTTCTACAGAAAAGTTACATCTTCCTCTTCACATTTCCAAGTAAGTACCTTATATTTTATTTTCCCTCTTACCATACACCTACTTTTAGATCTTTATTTGGCTCTTTGTGTGTATTTCAGATCTATACTTGTTATATCTCTTGTTTACATTACATGAAAGAGAACTTTCTAGCATACTTCCTTGATGAGTTTCTAGATTTTGTATTGACATCCCTTTATCCTCTTAGGTTTTTTCTAATAAAATTTATGACTTATCAAGAGTTATGTTTGGAAGCCCCTCTTTCTCTTGTATTAAAAGGCTCAGGGATAATTTGTTCAACTTGCTTAGTCTTGTTTGCATTGTTTATAATTGATGCCATTTCCCCCCTGAACATTTTGGTGAACACTCCTTTTGTTTGATCTTGGTAGATATATCTTTCTTTTATGCATTACATTCATAAATTCAAAAGTATAAAAAAGATATTGTATTATTAGGATTACTTTACATTTTACATTTAAGTTCTTGTGTGATATTACTTTGATCCAAGATGTATGATTTCTTTCATGAGTATTTTGATGATGTGTCTATTAGTAAACCTTTGAAGGTTTTAGTAGCAAAGAGTCAGATGAAATGAATGAGATCTTCATTGAATCCATTCCTCCTACGACTTCTTCTACATCTTTTACAACTAGCCTATACAATAGGGTTATATCATGGCTACCTATGTGTGATACTATTTGTAGTATTGAATCTACACAATTATCTCAACCTATTATCACTCTTACAACATGTCCACCTCAACAAACCATTATCACTCTTATGGGAGTTCCTCATGATGATACGCCTTTTATAGTCCTTAAAGGAAAACCTGATTACACTTTAGCTACTCATACTTATTGGATACAAAATAATCCTCAATTTAATATTCTAGTAGCTCCTACATCTTTACCACCTTCTCAACTAGTGTTTCCTCAAGCACCAAGTTTACCTAGTTCTTTTGGGAAAGAGTATGATTTAGTTGAGAAGTTATGTGCTACTGATGCTAAGATCTCTTTATGGGTACTTCTACAAACATCCCCTAATTATAATTAAGCTTTGTAAAAGGCTTTATCTACTCTTCCTTAACCTTCACCTAATTAGGATAACATTAATTCTTTCTTAGAGTGTATGCATATTACACCTCTTGTCTACTGAGGATGATTTTCCACCAAAGGAAGTTCAGGATCAATATGATACTCATATGTTTGCATTCTTTATCAATGAAAATCTTGTTCAAATAACTTTAACTGATAATGGGCATGGATTGAACATTTTTGGCTTGGATATGCTGAAATCTATTACTATCTGTGACTTTGATAACATTGCTGAGAAAATTTGGGAGTCATAACCATTCCTATTAAAGTTGGTCTTGTTGTATTGGATACTTTAATTCATGTAATGCATGGACCTCTCAACTATAACCTTCTTTTGGGAAGAGTGTGGTTACAAAATATGCATGCTATTCCATCTACTCTTCATCATGAAGTTAAGTTTATCTATGAAAATGTAATGCATACTCTTCACATAGATGATAGACCTAATAGTTTCTATAATACTAAATCTTCTAAAGTATTAGGACCTAGGGAAGATAAACCAAAGGATAAAATTGAAAATAATAATTAATGAAGTGAAGAACCTTCCACTTCTTTATCTAAAGATGATTGCAAAACTTTAGAATTTAGTCTGCTATTCATAGGAGAATATAAAGTCTCTGATCTCTCTTTCATAAAAGAACATGAAAAACCTAAGGATGAAAGAGTTTTTTCAACTCCTCTTTGTGGAAAATTAACTTCATTGCTTCTTCATCTAAGGAAATTATTGAAACTATTAAACTTGATCACCAAGAGGTAGTTTCTTACAAATCTCCCCAGACTATATCTGATATGAATGATCGTTATGGTCTTGGATACCATTTTCTTGCTAAACATGGGTTTTATGGCCAAGGATGTTGAAATTTTGAACAAGGAATATAGGTTCCTTTATCTAATGATGGTTACAAACATACCTATGGTTTGGGATTTAATCCTTATAAGAAACCTTTATTATTTTCAAATGTGAATCATATTTGTAGTGGTCCTTCAAAGTTATCATTAAAAATTATCAAAACCACATCTTATCTCATTTGATCAATCCCTTCCTTTGGGTATTTTCTCCTCTGATGATGCTTTGGTTGAATTTCTAGGTGCATATGAGGATTTACCTTCTTTCCATCATAATAAGAGAAAACCTTATTGTTTGGATATTAATGGATATTTTGGAAAATAAATTAAGTTAGAACAACATGTTGATCCTCTTCCTTCTATGGAAGAAGAACACAAAATAAATCTTTTAATAATTGAAACGATACATGTGTTTTTTGGTCAAAATGATTATGAAAAGATAATCAAGATTGGAAAATGTTTAGATTAAATAGATCAAAAATAGCTTACCGAGATTCTTTTGGAATTTTTTGATATATTTCCTTGGAAATATTCTGATATGCCTAGCATTGATCCTAAAATTGTGACTCACAACATTGTTTTGACACATGATGTTAAGCCTGTTAAGCAAAAGACTCATAAAATGAATCCTAGCATCGCTCTTATTGTTAAGGCTGAGATAGAGAAACTTTTGGATGTTAGCTTCCTACAACCTATAGATTATTCACCTTGGATTTCTAACATTGTGGTTGTTTCTAAGGCCAAAAATAAAATAAGGGCATGTGTTGATTTTCATGATTTAAACAAAGATTCTTTGAAACATGACTTTCCTTTACCAAACATTGAAATGATAGTGAATTCAACTACCAGACATGTGTTACTATCTTTCATGGATGAATTCTTTGGGTATAATCATATTTTTATTCCTCCTTATGATCAATATAATACCACTTTTATTACTCCTTAGGGAGTACTTTGTTGGGTAATGATGCCTTTTGGATTGAGAAATGTAGGAGCTACTTATCAACAAGCCATGAATTTGATTTTTCATGACTATATGCATAAGATTATTGATGATAATGTGGATGAAATTCTATCAAAATCTATAAAATGTGATGAGCATGTACCAACTCTTAGATAGATCTTTGAGAGTATAAGGAAGTATAATATGTGTCTAAAGCCACAAAAATGTGCCTTTGGGGTTAATAGTGGAAAAATTCTAATGTTTATCATATCTAACAAAGGTATTGAGGTGGCTAGAGAGAAAATTGATACTATAGTCAATATGCCTCCTCCTTACAATATCTCACAACTTCGTAGCTTACAAGGAAAAATACAAGCTATATATATGTTTGTTTATAACCTAGTGGATCATACTATTAGTTTTACTTTCTTCAGAAAGATTCCAATTTATCTTGGAACGAAGATTCTAAGATCACAATTGAAAAATTAAAGACTTATCTTCCTAATCCTCCTATACAAGTAGCTTAGCCTAATAAGTCATTCTTTCTTTAGACTTCTATCTCTTCTAAGATATTGAGCACTGTCTTGGTTCAACATGATCAAGATATAAGGAATGTCATATTTATTATATAAGTCATATGTTGATTGATTATGAGACACAATGTCCTGCTTTAGTTTTTTCTTGTCAAAAACTTAGGTAGTACCTCCTTAATATAGAAGTTAATGTTTATGCAAAATTTGATCCTTTGAAGCATCTCTTTAAAAAAAAATGTTTATTAGGATGATTTTCTAAATGGGTCATGATTTTAATAGAGTTTGATTTAAAATTTATATCTCATAAATCTATTAAAGGGAAAGCCTTGATCGATCATTTGGCTGAGGCTCATTCTCCTATTTTGACAACATAATCTATTGAGTTTCTTGATGAATTTGTTTTGCCTATCGATATAGATGAGACATGGGAATTATACTTCGATGGAACTAGATGCAAAACTAGATCTAGAGCTGGAGTTATATTGATACCCCCATCTAGGAAACCTATTCCTTTCTCTTAAAAACTCACCTTTTCATGTACTATTAATGTTTCCAAGCATGAAGCCCGTATCACTTATTTAAAAGCATCTTTGTCCTTATACATTAAACACATTAAGATCATTGGCAATTCAAAACTTGTTATACAATACATTAATGGTACTTATCAAGCTAGGAATGATAAATTGATCGAGTATCGTAATCTAGTTATAGATCTACTTGGAAAATTTGTTAATTTTTCCATTTAAAACCTACCTTGAAAGGATAATCAACATGCTGATGCTATGGCTAGTTCAACATCCCTTATTACTTTAGAGGAAGGTGTTTTATATTTTTAATTAATGATTCATACTCTTTCTAAACATGTGATTTTATATTATACCCCATTAAATGCAACATGTCTTAACTTACAATTGAATGAGTAACATTCTGACATTTATCGCTATCTTAAAGAGGGATCTTTATTTGAGTCTACAACTAGGACTTCTAGAAATAGGATCCAAAAAATTGTGGCTCATTATATCATCATTGCTAATTTTATTTATAAGAGGTCTTATGATGGTCGTCTCCTTAGATACCTTATAAAATATGAAATACCAACTTTGCAAGAAGCTTATGCTGGATCATGTAGGGTGGTTTTTGGCAGGAAATCCTTATTTAATAGACACCTTCAAATGGGATATTATTGGAAAATTATGGAACAAGACTCATTAACCTTTGTGTAAAAGTGTTCGCAATGTCAACACCATAAAAATCTTATTCATGCTCATGCATATGCTTTGCATTCTCAAGTTCCACCAATGCCATTTAGCATGTGGGGTTTGGATCTTATATCCTCACTAGTATAGATTATTTCACTAAGTAGGTGGATGTTATACCGTTGCACTCTACCACTATAGTTGTAATTGTGAACCAAAAATGCCTCCCCGCCAAATATTTTGATTTAAATGCCACAACCTACCCAATGGTCACTTCCCACTTTTTATATTATTTGAATGCCAAAAATAAATATTAAATAAATTACATAAATCCTTATTTTATTTCTTTATTTTCCTAAGTTTATTTTTCCAACTCCGCAACTTTCTTTATAGTCAAATCTCACACATATCTATGGTAGTCAGTTTCCTGCATTCTAAACATGTATGAACTTTAGAGAATGTAGGAAAATGACCTTGTAACATGTGGTGCTGTGGGTCCAATTTTTTTAGTGGGCCATCTTTTGACTATGCTGACATGTCAAGGTGAGTTGGGATATGACTAGATTTCTATTGGTTATCAGTGTCTCGCATTTTGTAGTTCGTCATATTTTCTAGCAATACAGGGAAGTGACATTGTGCCATGTGTCATGTGGGATCCATTTCCATTTTGGGATGCAAGGTAGAAAGTGTGTAATGGATGAGTTGGCATATGGAAGGAATTTCTTTAGCCGAGTCTCTAGCATGGTCAATGGGTGGGCCACTTGTTCCTAAGTTCTGCCTTCACCGTCAGATGTGAGAAGATCTACGATTGTCACATCCCTGCTTCTTGAAGATAGAAGGTCTTTAGAGAGTGTGAGGAAGTGATAAGAAACCATGTGGATTTTGGTGGACCCTTTCCTATCAAAGCTACAAAAGTAGAACCTATCAGAATAGCCAGGCACGTCAGGGCACGTTGGTAGTTTGGGCATGTTTTATTAGATGAAGTTGGTGACTAAACCAAGAAAAGATGATGACTATATAGTGGGTGGACCAGTTTATGTTTTCATTGTTGGATGTAGGAAGATCGACGATAGTTACTTCCACACTTTATAGAATTGCAAGAAATTTAAGGAATATTGGGAAGCAACATCTCAAAACATGGCCATGTGGGGTCAATTTTTTTGGGATGCCAAGTAGTGGTGAGGTGGGTTCTGTGCCAATTGGTCCATGTTGATTTTTGGAGGTTTACAAGGATGCTAAGTGTTCAATAGACCCGAAGGTTTTATGAGAAAGTTTGGTAAGAACAAAGGTCTTTTCGTGATCATCGATCCTTTGGTGATTAACAATCATCACTTTCCTACATTTTAGAGATGCAAGGTTTTTAGACAATGTAGAGAAGTGACATGAGGACATTTGTCCTTATGGGCCAAGTTAGGAAGCAAAAACAATCACAAATGTTGGTTAAGTTGGTAGTTTCATGAGATAGTTGTAGTTAATGTTTTAAAAGGTGGTGTGGTTAGGGTAATAAGGTGGTCAACCCATGAAGACTTTGAGAAGTGGCAAAAAGATAAAAGAATACTGGTTCACATGATTCATTTTGGTTGCAGGATTTAGTTAGCTTGCTAAATTTTTCTATTTTTTCAAGCCAACCATGGGATATGGATGGTTTTCTATAGCATTTGATCTCCATGATAGATTCTAGCTACTTTTGAATGAATGCAGGGCTAGAAACAATAAAGGACATTTCCTCTACCACCTGGTTATCCATCTGCTTGGTCAAAATGATCAATGGTCACCATTTTTATCTTCTCAAGGTTTCATTTTGATGATTTCCTGCATCTAGATTTGTTCCAAGATTTGATCTTCTAGATTTGTAGTGATTATTCTCTATGAGACTTAATTGCAGTGGTTGTAGTGTGACTTTCAGTCAGAAATATCTCAGTTATACTTGCACTATAAAAGAAAAGTTGTAATTTTTTGTTGGTCAAATTTTCTCTATTTCTTTGATATTACTTTGGAAGTTCATTGTAAATCCCCTTTGCCTTTAAACCTAATGACATTCTGCATTATCTCCTTTAGCCATTGATGACTCTACAAGATCTATTTGCCTCTCTCAATGTTTTATGGCTACTTGCAATTTTTATGATTGTATATCTTTAGACCTATGAATGATATATAAGTGAACTCTCTTCTTCCTTGTGTTATTCATTTTTGTTGTTAAATCTATATGCGATTGTTGGATTTAAACAAGTCTAAATCGATATATCTTTGGTGTCATAGTAGTTCAAGTGTGCATGTATGGGTAGATATTGGTTTCAACACTCTATTTTGGTGCATCACCTCATTAGGATAGATTAGGTTAATGATTCTACGCATGCCTTCTTCCCTTTTCACCTCCAATAATAGTTAGGTGCACCCTGATAGAAAAGGAAGCCGATCTTCTCTAGAGACTCAACCTCATAGTTCAAGTCCCATAGCTTGGAGGTTGTTTCCATGTTTCACAAGGTTGTCCTTGGGTAAAAACTTTGGATAAGGGTGCAAGATTTTGTGATGATAGTAATTTGTGATTTCATCCTTCAAAATATTATCACTAGATTTGGTATCCCTATGGCTATCATCTTAGATAATAGAGCTAAATTTAAAAATAAGGAATTTAAGGACTTTTTAGAGAAATATTGTATTAACCATCATTTTTCTTCTCATTACTTCCATAAACCTAATGTACAACCTAAAGCTTCTAATAAAGTTATCAAATAGACCTTGGAAGAAAGTCAATAAAAATTATAAGGATTGGCACATTCAGTTTATGCTCTATGGGCTTATAGAGCTAGTATTCAAATTGCAACTAGAACATCTCCCTATAACTTAGTTAATGGGATAGAGGTGACAATGTATTTAGAATTAGATATTCATTCTTTGATAGTTTCTTTCAAAGGTATAACTAACAAGTATACTTTTTGAGAACAATGTTTACAAGAGCTTGAGATGTTGGATGAACAATGGATCAATTCTCTGGAACACATCATGGCTTATCATAAAGTGGTGAACAAGTGATATAATGATAAGATTATTGAATGATATTTTTTCATAGGTGATTTAGTTCTTGATGAGAATCAAAGGAATTTAAATGCCTTACTAGGTGAAAAAGGGAAGTTTAGTCATAACTGGCTAGGTCATTATATTATTACAAAATTTATAGGATCTAGCGCATAGAAAATTGCTGATATGAATGACATACCTTTTAAGGAACCTATTAATATTATAAATTGATGTCATTATTATGTCTAATCATTCACATTATGTGTTCTTGCATTTCTCTCCTTTTGTAATATAAAGAGTGATTGTAAGAATGCTAAGTACATCTTATCTTCATTCTCATGTTTCCTTCTTTCCTTTTGTAATTAGTTATGCAAATTAATCATAATAAGGAATAGTAAAACATGTCCATACCATCATCAAACTATTTTGGTAGACATGGTAGGCACTAGATACAAAATGTGCCTTATATTAAAATAGTACAATCAAATCTCATCTTTAGGATAGTTAGATCCAAATCTCTTTGCTCTATGATGTGATGATGGAGTTGTTCCTTGGGTAGTCGATACATATGTACCACTCCCATATGTACTCCTCTCTGATTGACTATGAGATTTGTGCTTATGCACATGTAGCTTCTGTAGCTTCCAAACTTGTAAATCTAGCTGCTCTCACATCAACTATAGCTCTACTACTACAAATGTAAAGATGTTTGAGTGGCTTCCAAGATCTCATCTCCTACCATATCAAAGCTGTGAAGTGGAAGGAATCCTTATTTCTATGGCCATGTCCATCATGATGTCCCTTATAAAGGATCTTGAATTCTCCATACCAGCTACACAAATCATATTTAGTCATCTATTTTGTATCATTATTCATATAATCAATCTATATCATTCTCCATTCTAGCATCTCCTTCCTAGAACCCATGGCCTATGTCTAAGATATGGGTAGTTGGAGGTGGTCAAATCAAATCTCCATGCTCTTCCTATCTAATCCTAGAAGGAGGGATCCTAATCTAACCTCGTGGTGTGCAGGATCATAGTGGTTTGGCTACTATAGGAGATGACATCCTTTCCTAGACTCTTCCACTTGCTATTGATATATCCTCCCCACCCTCAACATCCATCATCTCCCCCTGAAGCCTCATCATCATCATCATCCTTTTTCTCATCACCACCCTCATATATGTCTCCTCATGATACTCTGGAACATGAACTTGGATCCCTTGTAGGGTAGTCATCTAGGAATATGGGTCTCACACCCTCATCACTGAAATAATGTAGATAGTATCTAGACACTCCTACATCCTATAATATTGGGGACACCTCTGTGTCATCTTGACTCTTGGTTTTTAGAAGTCACATCATCCATGCCTAGTCTCAGTGATGTCTCTATATCTAGCTCCATATGAATATTGAGGCATAGATAGTGGAGGACCCTACTAAAGACCAATTTTTCAAAACACTTTATCATAATAGTAGGGCACCATTATGTACTCATATTTTCTCTCTAAAACTCTCTATCTCTGCATCCACCTCAACTATACGATTGAGTTCGACTATGCTATCATGAGATGATAGGCTCTCCATGTAACATCAATAGATTGCAATTGATCAGATTTGATCCACTGATATAATATATCTCCAAACTACTAGGGATGGCTCAATACATAAGAATATACACTTCATGACTCTTTTGGTATCTCTTTTAGGAACCCAGATGGCCTAGTGCACGTAAAGTGCTCAAAAGCCTACACCTATAAGAGTGTACATGTCATTAGACTAGACCACTAATATCTCACAGACTTCCCTAACTCATAGTATAGATGTTCCACCATGCTTCATCCCCATGCATATACTATTGACCCTCTCTCCATATGTCTAACTATATGTGCCAAAGGACTTGGTAATACAATACTATCAGGTATGCCAGTTGTGGCAATGATGCATAGCATAATCTTTCTTAGCAAAGGTGTCCACCCTAGGATGATGCACTCTAGGCGTACCTAGTCTGATCTCTCTTTGTATCTATATCATATGCTCATGTAGTAATCAAGATATGTGGCTATCTTTGCATGTGATTTGTGTCCCTAAGGTCTCACTATCAATCCATAGACTAGGAGGCACAAAATCTAGTACACATCTTCTAAGGTGACTATCATCTCTCCCACTAGTAAGTCAACCATCTCTTTATCAATTCTAGTAGCATACCCCTATGAAACCTCACCTGTGGTTGTTGTGCTACCTAGTATAACCCTATATCCCTCAATATCTAGACATCTTATTCTCCTATATCTTGGATGTGCTCTTAGATGTATATCAATAAATCGAACATGTAGTTTCTCTCATGATTGACGAATCCTATAGAAGCATCAAACATGAGATCTATCAGTTTGGCATATCAATTCTACAACTAACCTAGCCTACATCTAGACTAGATCAACTTGCCTAGGGACTAGGTCAAATTCCCTAGGACTAGGTTGACTTGCCTTAGGACTAGGTTGACATTGCCCTAGGATAGCCTAGATCCCTTATAGACTAGGTCGACCTAACCCATTACTAGGTTGAAATCCTCCTCTAGACCCTAAAAATCATATCTATGACTAAATCTAAACCTAAAAAAGTAGAAATGTAGAAAAAATATGAATTATGGATATGATGCTTACCTCCTCAAGCACAAAATCATCCATCACATCCTATCAGAGCACCTCCATTCATGTGTTCTATAATGAATTTTTCATCAATATCTTTCTTACTTATTCTCTCCTCCAAGAACAAGATAAAAAATGAGTTTTTACAAGGTAACATGAGATTATATAACATTATTTTAGGTTACATTTTGAATATATTTTATCAAAACCCTAATTTTCAAGTAATACATCTATTCACTCTTTTCATCATATCTTGAGCTTGGTAACTCCAATTTCTTCATTGTTATAGGCATTGGAACAATGATTTAGTTACCTAATATTTAGAGACAACCTTAAAGAATTTAGAGTTCATGTAGTAGTGGTTTGGGGGCTTCTTTTCATCATCTTTTATCTATAGTTTTCTACATATAGTATGACCTTTTCTAAATGAGCAAGCCAAAAAAAGGGGATCCATGGCTATTTGTGAGCTTCAAAACCCTCTATAGTAAGTACTAGGTGATTTTGGTTTATCACTTGTGGTTTAGCAATACTTGGTTACTAATTTTTCCTTGTAGGATTTTCACATATGGACTTTGCTATATCTTTTTTACAAGTTAAAATTATTTTTTCTCACTTTAGCTCACATATGTATGTTGTGTCATATACCACAACAGTGGGGGCTAAATGTACTATCTTAAATTTGACACAATTTGATTTAAGAACTTTTAGCTCCTCTTTAGCGTGTTAGTATTCTAAATTTATACCTTGAGCATACACTTCACTTCTTTTCTCCCCTGTCTTCTAGGTGAAATTGAGGTAGGACCTAACAAATCCTCCTTATATTCTAGGACCTCAAAATCCTAGATTGAATCTCTAGATCACTATCTGACACATCATATTCTATCTCTAACTCCTACTAGTTTGGAATTCA
>CM053789.1:697488466-697685966 GCA_028749045.1 Cupressus sempervirens | reverse complement strand
TAGAAAAAAAAATATATTTGATTTGGAAAATTTTCATGTTTATTAGAAAAATATACATTTGATTAGGTGATTTTTCTCGTCTATTGGAAAAACATATATAATGTGTTGGCGAATGTACTAGAAAATGACATGATTATTCAATGAATCAACAAATAGAAATTAATTGTATGTTTTTTAAATCAATTGTTAGATTGTTAAAAGATTACACTTAGAATTAAAAAAAAGAGTGATAAGAAAGTAAGGTTTTTATAGGATGAAACATATGTGGAATGTCCTATTGCATTTATCACAGAGTGGAATCTGGTTGAAAAAACATTCTTTAAATTGCAAACTTCCTGCTTAGTGGTTGCCATTATAAAAAACATAGTTGGTTTCCAAAAATGGGACATCTTGTGGAAGAGGGATCATTGAATAAAAATCTAAGCCACATTGTCAACCCATATTTGATTGTGGAGGAGGATGAGGAACAAAGCAATCTTACTATTGGGATTATTGTAGCTTTACAGGCTCTCTTTGGTAATCTTGAGGATGCCATTAAAGAGCATAAAAAGGAGCAGGAATAGGCACACCTTCAAGAAATGTTCATTAAAATGGATCTCGACCCTGCTAATTTTGAAGAAAAAATTGCAAAGGTAGTTGAACAAAAAAGTTGGAACTTCAATAGTTTTGGGATGTTTTGAAGGATAAAACAAGTGTTACATGAAGAATCATTGGTTTAGCTAGGATTTAACTTGTAAAACATATTATCAAAAGTGTATAAATTTGAAATTTAATAGTTCAAAACTTGTCCCTTCCCTTTTTGAGGGAAACCACAACCATTTTTGGTATTATATATATATATATACACACACACACACACACACACACACACACATACATACAAAGATGAAATGTAAAGAAGATAGAAAGAATAAACCCCTACTTGTTGACATTTGACATTTCAATGGGTATGGTGTTTTATTTTGGGACCTAGTTATTCTATAGTAATTAGATGATGCATTTAATTATTACTTTCTAAATTTGTGTGAATCATAATTTCATTTTATAGTAAGTACTTACTGGTTAGTAGTAGTACATAGTAAATACCATAGATGCTGCATGTGAGTAGGAATTGATGTATGAAGTAATGGCTTTTTGGGAAATCTTTATAATAACATGTCATATCTCCAACATACACATGTAATCAGTAATATCCATCTACAAAATAATGTTTGATGATAATATATCAACAATGGAAGGTATCTTTCGAGTGAAATGTCTCAAATGAAGCCTCAAACTTGTTCAAGTCTCTAGAATGGTGACACATTTCCTTCCATCCTATATCACTTGTAGTGGATAGTAAATAGATGTCTTGTAATTGTCAATGGCATTCCCTCTTCTATTGGCTTCACACATACTACAATTTTTTTGGCACAAACTTTCATTTATGTTGAAGATTTACAAATATTTGATTATTTAAAACAATTTAATTGGAAGTCAAATAGACAAATGTGTAGGCACTATCACCTAGCCACTCAGCTTTTTTATAGGCAATTGAGCTTCTTATTTTGTCATTTGTCATCTCATTTTTATTATTTAATAGTGTGGTAATAGGTAGACTTTTAGTGTTCGTTAAATTCTATGTTGGTTTACTTGGTGTGTTAGACTGGTAGTCATTGCTCAGTAGTTACGTTGTACACTCTAATTTTCCTGACATGCAAATTAGAAGAAGAACTAAAAGCCTTTTTAGGAAACGCCCCTAATATAAACCTATTGTCAATTTGCAATGAGGTTGTTCCTAATGTGTATTTTATTATTCATTCTATAAAAATGGTTTTGGGGTGCGAGTTTTTGAAGAATGAGAATAGGTACCGTGTAAACATAGGCATTACATCTAGTTTTCTAGTGTCTCTACTTGACCTTAGATAAGAAATGGTGGATATTTTTCTACTCTTGAGGAAGAATTTTAAAGTAGAATACTTGGGTGATGACATTGACATTGTTTCTCATGTAAAATAAAGGATGGGGATCCCTTAGGTGGGTGAAATCCACAAGCATCAAGAACTTGGCTAGAATGTGGCCTTACAACAATTTCTATTGGGCCTGACTGCTGAGAAGTTAAAGCACCATAATAAATGGGCAGAAATTGGTTTGAATTTTCTCTAAAAATTGTATAATTTGGATGAAGTGGCATAGGACAACCTGCGGCTACACGAATTCATAGCCTTAGTTGGGTCTCATACTTTCTACAATGACTAGTACAGTAGTACTAGTGTTTTCCCCTCTAGTTTGGTTTCACTTTCTATTTTGTTTAATCAAATTGAAATCATTCTAAACATGTCTTCCTTAGATTTTAATGTTCATGGAATATCAATGAAATTTTTGGAGTTCCATAAAAAATTGTATTTTATTGTTATGCTTATTTATGCAATGGTTTGGCATTTTCAAAAATTTCTATTAAATTGTTAAAAAATGAAATATAAAATTAACATTGAATTAAATTAACATATTGATGTTTAATATTTAAAAATTAATTTAATAAATAAATCACTTACTTCAGTGTTCAGTTTCACTAGTAGAGAATAATAGAATAGGTAGAACATAATCGATAGTTACTTTTACATTAAAATTTAATTCTCCATTTGATGAGCTTATGTTAAAATAAAATTTAAAGTATCATTGAAAAAATTATATATATTTAAGAATTATTTTAGTAATATTATAAAAGTGATTCCATGATTACTACTGGATGAACAAAGATCAATAGCTCTAGATATTTTTCGGGCCAAATTTGCCAACAATTGACTAGCTTTTCCAAATACCGTAGAAAGAAGACACGTGGAAAACATGTATCAAGTGTGAAATCACTTTTCTCATAGTAGCACCATTTGATCAACTTAGATCAGTGGCTAGGGATGTTTTTTGGGCAAATCTAGGGAATGCTCAACCATTTTTATAACTGCACCCCCAAAAAAGACACTTGTCAACTCTAGTCTCAAATAACTAATAAATATTCTATATAAAAACTTCATGCTATGAACACTCAATTATTCATATTGTAATAACCTTTAAATTTTAATTAAAAATTTAAGTATGCTATATAAATTAGAATAATTTAACTATACTATATTAGGTTCTTAATTATTTTTTAATCATCATAAAAAATATAAAATGAGATAATTATTTTGTTAATATAAATGGTTCACTTTGAAATTCAATGCAAAAATACATAAATTCCTATTTCTATTTAATTTGTCATGAATATCTTCTTATTCAATCACAAAATAATTTTAAAAAGCATAACTCAAATAAGTCAAATTGTTTCTTAAAATAAAACATAAAACATATTTATTCAATTTTTTTTTAAATTTTTAAATTTAATATTTTTTTATAATCGGTCTCTTTAGTTTCCTTGGATATGACTCTTTGTCTGACCTTTCCTTTTGCATTTTTGATCTGTCAAATCACATTTAGTATAGGAAGTTTTTAGGTCTAGTTTATAACGGCTCCAGCCAACTGTGACAAAGTAGCTGATACTGGTGTTGATGCTCTTGCTTAGAAAGCCATGCCACCTCCATTGAAAAAACATCTTTGTAAGTTCATCCCAAAGGTCTTTCACAAGGTAATCCTGATATTATCCTTCCTCTGCAAGAATTTGATTCTACATGTGAATGGTCAGAACAACATACTTTGATAGGGTATTTTGTGGGTAGGACTCCTCCTGAAGCCATGCTCTAAGAATCAGTTAACAAGAGCTGGACTTCTCATAGAGTCCACCTTGACATCATGCAAAACCTTACCAAAGGTTTTTTTTAATTCCTCTTTGCTAACATGTCATAGTCTGATGCAATTTTTGGGAATGACCCTTGGTCAATTCGTTCCTCCTTGCTTGTGTTCCAATGATGGTTGCAAGACTTTATAATCTCTGATGATAAAAAGATTAGGGTGCCTATTTGGGTTGAGTTCCCTAGTCTACCCTTGTCTTCCTAGCCATTAATTGAGTCCATTGCTAACACTCTTGGAAAAGTTGTTACTAAGGAACATGAGAATTTTTTCAATGCTTTCCCTCAAAGATATGTTTGCATTAAGGTTGGTCTCTCCAAGGACCTCAAGGATTTTATAGAGATTCAAGTTGGTTCCCACACCTTCTCTTAGAAGGTGCTCTATTTGAACCTACCCAATACCTATTATAAGTGTCAATTAGAAAAATATAAGATCAAGGATTTCCCTTTGGTAGTACCTAGGAGTAAAACCTTGCCTAAGGATGCTCCTAATAAACTAGCAGAAGGAAAACACAAGGAAGAATGGACCACTATTGGGTGTAAAGGAAAGGCTTCCAAAGATCCCAATAAGATGTATGCTATTATAGTTTCTATTCATCTTATATAAACAAGAGCACAAACTTTAGCCATTGAATGATCGATTATAGTTTCACCAGAGTCATTTCACAATTCATACCCTATTGTTTCACAGGGGATCAAGGTAGATTCTAGGGCTACTACTCCTATAGTATTTTACACTCCAATTTCCACATCTTCCATTGTGACATGGAATGTGTGTCATTCTTGTAGTCACATTAGAAATGCTGAGAAACTAGAAGAGAAGTGACGATCTATCATTCTAGGAGAGGTTCCTTCTAGTTTTACCCTAGTTTCTACTTTTTACAAAATAACTACTCCTCTCTCAAGGATGAAGAAGATATGGAGGAGTTTTCATTAACTTTTTATCATGAATGCACAAGGTCTCACAAGATCTCTCTAGAAAGCACTATGTAAGGGAATACCCATCATAGATATGGCAATTTAGGTTTCCTTTGCATGCAAGACATTAAAATCTCCAGTTTCATGCTTTCTTCTGCATGTCACATCATTTAGCTAGAAAACATTATGTTTTTATCTTGGCATGAAATTGGTAGAGGTGGTGTAGTTACTCTCTTGTCACCTCGTCTTCATTCTATTATTATTTCACATGGTTGTAACCCCATGCACATAATTATTTGTATATTTCTTTCTATCAATAATCATTCCTTTGGTATAGTTAATGTTTATGCTTCCAATGATGTTGTGGAAAGATCTCAACTTTGGTGCTGGATGGATGACAACTTTCCTCCAACTACTTGAGTGATGTGTGGTGATTTTAATATGGTTGAGTTGGCTTCTGACAAAGAAGTCATTTTTCCTTTTTGCTAGACAACTAGGGAAATGGAAATGTGGTACTATATGTGCAATCAATTGGGCCTGCTTGATCCCAATACTAATTTTTGCCATCAGAGTGGGGTCTGGCACACTTGGTCTGATTTTTGAGTTGGCTCTGATCACAAATTAAACCATCTCAAACATGCTATGATTAATGCACAACCTTTTTTTTCCTTTTCTAAGGATCGAGAGTTACCTATCATTCCTCAGCCAGATCTAATTTTGTTAGACCACTATCCCATTTATTTTTATATTTCTTTTCAAACAACTTTCTAATGAGGTATCAGAATGTAGTTTTTCCTTAACATGTCAGTGCTGATGCATTATTCCCCTATTGCTCACATCCTACATGTCTGGAATTTAGAGCCACATCCTCACTATCAAACTAGTTGGATTCAATGGTGGAATGATGTTGTTACCAAAACTGCTAGATTTCTTATCATCTGTGGGAGGAAGTTGGCAATTTTCAAAAAAAGGTCTTATGAAACTAATACAAAGGCCCTTATGAAGGCTTGTGGAGCTCTTACCCTTAACACATTTAATGCTGATTTATAAATCTAGCTTGCCAAACTTTTCCATGATAAACAAGTTGCAGATAACTATGCCACTTAGGGGGCTCAAATCAAAGATCACCTCCACTGGTTGGAGGTTGGTGATAAAGCTTCTAAAGATTTCTTCAAGGATCATAGAGACCACCTTACCAAAGTTGGGATTTTAAAGATTAAATAGGGCAATACTATTCTCTCCAATCTCCTTGACATTCTATAAGCTTTTTTGCATCACCATGAAAATGTTTTTGCTTCACAGGGAAATTTGGTTGCTTAGGAGGAAGCTCTTAGACAGTGTTTTTCTATTACTCCAAACCACTTAGTAATTGAGCAACATGATGCCTATGAGAAACTTCTCACCATTAGGGACCTCAAAGAGGCTATCTTTTCTATGGTAGATGAAAAGTCCCCTAGGTGTTATGGGTTCCCTTGTGAATTTTATAAACATCTCTGGGAGTCTATAGGTCAAGACCTGCATAAAATCTATCTAGAAGCTTACCATACTAAGAGACTAGGAGCCATTATCAACAAAGAAAACATCAAATTCATACCTAAAGCTAGTGACCTTGAGGATATCTATAATTTCTGGCCCATTACCTTGCTGAATGCATCATACAAGATCATTTCTAAGGTGTTATCTCTTAAGATTAGACATCTCCTTCCTTTAATTGTGTGGCCAAAGAAAATTTCTGTTGTTAAGTCCAAGTATATTCTTGACAACATCGTTTCTATTTGGGAAGGTGTGGAATGGGCTCACAAATCCAATCAACATACTTTGTTTTTAAAAATTGATTTTGCCAAACCTTATCATCAAATTGAATGGCCCTTTATTTGGGCTATGTTTTAGGATTTTGGGTTTGACCCTAACTTTCTTTAGTTTGTAGAGATACTCTTTGGAGGTGCTAATGCTTGTCCTACCATTAAAAATTCTCAATCTAAAGCCTTAGGGCTCTTTCGGTCCATCTAACTTGGTATGTTCTTGCTACTGAAGGGTTTGGTTACTTATTGGTCCACTATGTTTCCTTTAGTTTGGTTCATGGGATTTCCTTGCTTTAATCTTCTTCCCAACTTGTCAGTGGGCACTTTGCTAATGATTCTTTTCTCACTCTTTTGGAGGACAAGGAGAATATTGCTAATGCCTTGCAATGCTTGGACACCTTTTTTAAAGCCTTTGGTTTGGCTATTCAATGACACAAGACACTTTGTTATAGGTAATCTTTTCTTTCAACCGCATACTAGTTTTCTCAATTTGAATGGAAACGAGTTACTCATGGGGAGATCTTTTTCTTTTCAAGCTTCAGTGAAAGATTTTTGGAATGCTGTGCTTATGAAAATTGAAAAATATCTTGACTACTTGCTTAGTAGACCCCTTTCTCTTATGTGGAAATTCTAGATTTTTTGAAATGTGTTGGCAGCTACTCATGTTTGTTACTTCTCCTATTGGGCTCCTTCCAAAGCCTCTTACCTTAAGTTGAAATTCTTACTCCATGACTTTCTTTGGGTGTCTAGTTTTGATCACCATGGCTTTCATCGAGTTGCCTAAGAGTTTTGTTGTCTCCCCAAAGAGTCTGGAGGTCTTGGCCTTCTTTCCACTTAGAAATAAGGGCTCACACTCTATGCTAAGTTGATTATTCATGCTATTACTGGTGATGAAGCATGGAAAGTGTTGGTTCGACATTGCATCACTTTTGGATTTCCTATCAGCAGGCCTGCATGGAAGGGAATTAGCTTTCAAACCCTTCTTTTCATGTGGGAACTTGTTCATATCTAGGGCTCTTTTGTTATCAATAGCATATGGAAGGCTTGGGAAGCTATCTAGCCTTGGCTTTTTTGGTGGTGATGGGTTTTGTGATGGGCTTTCTCTAAATCAATAAAATCTTTGGTGGTCCCCACTATTTTCTATTCAAGGCATTCCTCTAGCCAAGACTCAAGGTGCTAGTACTTTGCATTTTTTCAAATGTTACACCAAGAATCCTAAAGACCTCTTTTCTAGTGTATCTATGAGTCTCAGATCTTGGGAGGATATGCAAGTCCAATTCCATCTTGCTCATCAAGATTGACAGACTTTTTATCTTCTACTCTCTACAATTCTAGATCATTTAATTCACAAGGTTAGAATTTAGTCTATTTGACCTTGGTGGAAGGACTAGAAGTGGTATCCTACAAATCCCTTCACTAGTTACAAGCCAAGCTTAGGATATCAATGTCTCTCTCACCATGTTCCCATGGTGGATACTCTCAAACAATGATGGCATCTACAATCTTCTCCTTATCACTAGAGGATGCATTTTGATACTATTTGGAGTGCTATCTCTGAGCCCAAGATTGCCCATTTTTCCTAGTGCCTACTTTTTCAACAGCTTCCTATTGGGTTGTGACTCAAGCATATTGGGGTTCTTGATCCTCGGTGTCCTTTTTTTGGGCAACCATAATTATTTCTGAATATTTTTTGGTTCTGCAGGCATACTCAATTACTAGCATTGGATACATGATTTCTTTAAGCCTTTTGGCTAGAAGCCTTTTCTTGGCATATGGTTGTGTTGGGCGATTCCCTTAGGATCCCTAGGAAATTTACCCAGATCTAGCATACCTTCAGGATGAAGATTTTTTTTACTTTATGGAAGGATAGAAATGCTATTCCTTTCACTCACAACTTTCTTGATATCAATTTTTCTATGTATAATAAACATGCATTTGTAATAATGTCATGATGTCGATTTAGTTCCAAGCTAACAAAGTGGCTTTGGAGGTGGCCCACCTTTAGGAGTTACTTAATCATTATGATAACACATGCTATACAATTTCTAGAGTGCCTCTTGATGCCTCCGCTCACCATGCTCTGCCCTGGGGCCACCATTAGGGGTGCAACTCCTCTACTCACTACTCACACAAGCCACACTTGCAGGCTCCCTACCACTACTCTCCTAGTGGTGATGATGGTGGTTGGAAGTATTACTACTTAACTTCTTTGCCTCAACATGGTTCTAGCTAGTCCTCGGGTCTGGTGGCTCCCCCTCCTAGTGCTCCTCCCGTTGCTTCTAGAAAGTTGCCTTTCTACTTGAATTTTGTCATCTCTATACTGTGGGTAGAGGAAAAAGATAAAGACAAGGTTCATGATGATGTTGCTAATTGCTGGACTATTCCTAGTCTTCTTGCTAATCCAAGGGATGACTAGGGTTTTAATGATTGAGATGAACCACCCCCTCATTTGGCATTGCTTTAGCAGCCTAAGGGGTTGCTTAATGTTTTTCTTGATGAATAGCTATTGATTGTAGCTATAGCTGTGTGAACTCTCCTGGGTTGATCTTGCATCCCCCAGCCTCTTTTTTGTGAATTTGTAACAAGTAGATTAAATTATTTAATAGAAAAGGACTATTCATGATTTTTTTTCTTTTTAATTAGTAATTTTTATCTTTAACAAGTGTTAGTACAATGTTGTTATTATTATAATATAATAATAATTAATATTATAATTATAATTTAATATAATGACGAAAGTGTTAATATATAAAATAAATGGGATGCCCTGACTACCATTGGATAAGCAAGGATCAATGACACGAGATGTATTTCAGGCCAATTTGGGCAACACTCAACTTATTTTTCCAAATCACCCTAGAGAGAAGTTATGTGGCATACATGTAATACCTATGACTATTCAGTATTCATTTTGATGTAGATGGTGGACCCATGGTAAATATCATAGTGACACACATGACTTGGTGATAGAGAATCATATTCATTGTATGAAAAAAGAAACAAGTTGACCACCATTCAATCAACTTAGATTAACAACTCAAAATGATTTTTAAGCCAATTTTGACAATAGTCAACTTCTATTCCCATATTCCCCAAAAATAGGACATGTGGTATACTTGATGTAACATCTATTGAGGCATCGACATCATTTACACACCATTCAATCAACAAAAATCAAATAGCCCTAGTCTTATTTCGACAAGATTATTTTTGTTTTCTCAAATGCCATAAAAAGAAAATATGTGTCATACACATATTAGGTGAGGAAGAAGACATATAGCATTAACATAGACCATGGTGTGGTGATAGAACATGTAAAGATTGATGGCTACCACTGTTGGAGCATCAAAGATTGATGACTCAAGATTTATTTTGGGCTGATTTTGGCTACCCTCATTTTTTTTCAAAATTTTTGCAAAACAAAAGTCTTGAGAAAGAAGTAAAGTCATTGAATCTTCAGAAATTAGCAATGATTACTAGAGTTAATCTTGAATTATACTATAACATCAAACATTTATAGTTTCATAAATAATTATAATACCAACTATCCCTTGTACAATGTAGGTAAGAATTAATATAAAAAATATTCTCGACTCTATCAATTTTACAATTTGTAAAATTTTCTTTCATGTAGACTGGAAGGTTTAGTTTTTATTTTTCATCTTGGATCTCTTCATGAACTACCAATACAAGATTAAGTAAAAGAATTGGAGCATCAAAAAGGGCTTATGAGTCACAATTTATAAGTTGCAATATAGACCAAGTCTTCCTAGACAACTCACAATGTCATAGAAAACAATTATCAATTAGAGTTTCAACTTTTCGAGTAAGATCCTGAACACATTTTTTACTGACAATTTAGTAACTAGTATCGGCTGTAGAATACAAGGTTTAATTTTCAATTTATTGTGCATTGTAAGCCTAAATTGTTAACTCTTTAGTAGCTAGGTAAATTTCAAAGTTAAATATTAGAAATGTAATTTAGGGTTTAAATATTAATCTTGTTTGTAAATTGTAATTTCTATCTGTGTATAGTTCTGTAAATTTTCCAATGATGACAAACACATACAAGAGGAGTGGCACTGGGACTAGCCTATGGAATTGCAACCCAAAAGAAAATATAAGGGACTGAGAAACTATGTTTTGACATGCACAAACTAGTTAAAATGCCATATTTTATTGATGAATTCCATGTTAGGGTTAAACCACAAAAATAAATAACAATTAAATGCAAATATAAACAATATCAGGAAATAATAAGTCACACAGAAAAGAACACAAGACACCAAGATTTAAAGTAGTTCATCCAATCCCTGGGCTACATCCACCAAACACAACCTTATTACAATCCATAATCCCTTACAACTCAATGCCATCGCAAGAACCAATTTTTGCATCACCTACAATGAGGCAATCCCTAACCCTAAGCCCTTTTATACAAGTATTTTTCCCAGTTTTGGGTTATAATTAACAATTACATGTTAGCCCAAAATCCTGATAAAATAGGGCCCAATTTTTTTTGAGGTGATACCTCGAGTCCCAAAGAATTTATGAAGTATGTACAATACTTCCGTAATCATTCACCACAAACTAACACTCCATGATAATTGGGATCATATTATCTATGGAAGGAGTAATAAGGTAATAAGATATGAAATTGAAGATAAGTGGAATGATCCACAAAAGGAGTCAAAATATATTAAATCAAACAACATGATAGGGTGCATTGTAAATAAATTTGTAATGTGGATCGAGAGAATTTCCCACTTGGTTCTCCCTCAAGTATTCTCTTGTCCATAATTTGTAATGGTTTTTGATGAAAACTATGTTGAAAAAAGAAAGTCAATTGTCAATCAAAATACATAGGAGGCAATTTTGTCGATTAGACAAAGTTAATTTGGTAGACTATTAGACCTAGGGTATGAAGAAAAAAACCCATCCCATATTGACCTGGAAAAAATGACAGAAACATGTGACAACTTAGGACTAGATAAAAAGCATTATTATATGAGAGGGTTAACATATAGATACAATCTTCCTCATGATCATAAATCTCCTTATGAATTGGATATCATTTCACAATGGGCATCTATGATTAGGATGGGTTATCTTAAGGGGAACTACAACTACTTTGTAGACTTATTTTTGGTGCCACTTTATCATAAAATCACAAGCACTTCAATTCCTAGATTGCCTATATCTTGTAAATGATTAATTCATCTAGGAAGTCAAATTCAATTGGATGACTAGTACTTTATGGAAGAGTACACTGTAATAAGATTTTACAGTTTAGCTGTAGAACCCTATAGACATCTAATACATGTGATAGAGGGTATTTTCATTAGAATATGCATGCTAGATGGAAAGAATAGATACACTCTTTCATGGTCAGAAAAAGAATATCATTTTTCCTTCCTTTCTTGTCAGATGCAGTGTCAGATGCAGAGGGTTCACATTTGAGAGAAGAGCATTCAATGTGGTACATAAATTTCTTGCATTTTTTAAATTTGATTTTCTTAGGCACTGGTAGTATGATCCACTAAACATAATTGGTACAAAGCTTGTACATAATAGGAACTCTGCAAGAAAATGTCAACATGAGAGTATGACATTGGTTGAAAGATTTAAAATATGGAGTCATGGGAAAATTTCAAAATAGAAATGGAGAAATGCTCTAGTGAAAATAATGTTTCAATAGGGGAATTGTCAGAACAAATTAAAGAATTGCACAGAGATAAATAAAAAGTGCAGCCCATGACATCCTATAATTTTTACTAGATATCAGATCATCCAAGTAAAAATTATCTTCTAGACACTACAAATGAAGATTGTGTAGTTGCACATTGGTATCGATAAAAAACTAATGCATTTTGGGAAATGAAGAAGAATCTCAATGAACCTAAGACCTCTACAAACTTTGAAGACTTGCTTGATGATGAAACATTTAGAAAATTATGGGATAAAGAGCATCTATATGTAGTAGTGGAAAAACATGATGTAGATGATGAAGACAATGAGTATGAGGTTTGTAAGGATCCTTTATCCACCACCATAGGCACTACCACTCATTCCACTCAATCCACTACTCTAACTACTACTAGTTGTAGTATATTTGATTCAAAAGGACAATATAATTAATAATTAGATAAGAGAAAATCATGGAATAGGGGAAAAGATGATAGAAAAAATGGTTTATCCAAGTGATGGTAGGCTAAGCATAATAGGTCAAGGAAATTGGTACCCAATCCCAATACCAAAGCCACTGAAATATGGTCATAAACCAATCATTGGAGACAATTCAGATGACCCATCAAGTTCCTCAAAAAAAGGTGAATCCATGCCATTATCATACATGGTGGAATTCTAAACTTCCATGTTGTTTCATCTTTAAAAAGTATGATGCAACTTAAATATGACCAGAATACTATAGTTGAAGGTCACTATGCAAAGAAGCAAAAGGTTTCAAATACTCATACTAATAAAATGCTAGCCAAAACTTCCTCAAGAAAAAACCTTCAGAACAATCCACAAACTCCACTTGTTAGTGGTAGTGAGGAAGAATTAGGATGGGGTGATGCCATTGGTAATCCTCAAAATGCAATTATTACAACCTTAGGCACTGGTGGAGAACATACAATGTTGCAAGTGCTCTTTCTCCTTTCAAACATCGTATTGTATCAATAGACCAAAAATTTTAATTCAATAAAATTTTAATAAATTTTCAAGAAACCAAAAAAATGAATAGAAAAAATAATAAGTCATTCAAGAAGGATGTACTTGAGGTGGATCATTCTCAAGAACCTACATCAAGTAGGATATTTCCAACATATAACACAAATAAAGAAATGATAGAGTTTATGATTGCTTCTCCCCCAAAGCTAGCTAATAATCCACTAGAGAGAGAGATAAATCCCTTAGATTTTCATGTTAGCACAATATCTGTGGATTTCTCTAAAGTCAAAAATGTAGACAAAGTTAGTGTGGCAAAAAAAGGCCAACTTTGTGGTCTACAGTTCACTATTCAAGATGGAGAGAGTGAAAAAGGGTTGGAGAAGGTAATTAAAAAGTTAAAAGTAGACCTAGAAAATGTAAAGGTAAAGGAGAAGGAAACATATAGTACGTGCAAAGAAATAGAGAAAAGGATTACAAGTGATTCCTCTCAAGAAGAAAATACACAACCTCAACCAAAAAATATGGAGGCAGAAATGAAAATTTTGAAGGAAGAATTGGAAGAAAGCAATAAAAATATATGTGATATAAATGTAGAGAGAGAAGAAAAACTCAAGATGTTGAAGGAAAAATTGGAAGAGAGCAATAAGAAACTCAATGATACTCTAAATCATGTTAATATGGATGTAGATGTAAAATTCAAATAACTTAGGGATAAATTACAAGAACAAAATTAAAAACTTGAGGATGAAAGAGCATCTATAGTAGATATTTTCAAAAAGTTGGAGTCTAGTGGCCACACAATCAGTAACATAAATAAGGAATTGGACAATGAGAGGGAAAAAAAAAAACAACGAGAAGAGAAAGCCAAGGAAATAAAGAAACAAAGTGAAAACCAATTGTCACAAATGGTGCAAGAGGTATAGAAGGCAAACTAAACTTTCAAAACCTACAAGAATAAGTTGTTTGAGTCAAATGGAAAAAATAAAAAATTAGTTAAGCTAATTAACGAAGATTTAATTTTGAATTGCATCAAACCATTGGCAAATCTAAATGCACTATTGGGTGTAGCATTTCCTTCAAGTAAATCTTCCAAATATGGAAGTTTGGCAAAGTTAAAGGTCATCTACTATAACATAACAAATGTTCAAATTCCTAATGAAGTAGAATTCAACATCCTAAAAAAGTTGACCGAATTTTCAATCATATCATAGGACATCCATGAAGCATCAAAGTATGTGAAACTTGGAAAGTGATTTTAATCATATTTTTAATTTTTTTAATTTCTATTTGTAATTGTGTTGGTTAATAGTTTGTTCTCCTATTAGGTTTTATATCCTGACTCTTTTTAATGCCCAATGTTTGCAGGAACAAAAGGATGTCACCAACAAATGGGTTAGTGTATATGTTATATCACTGCCCTTTGAATTACAAGGTACAACTCCCTTTAGGACTTGCAATGATGTGCTATAAATATATCTTTATTAGATCAAAGGTTTATGATAAAATAAAATCTTAACATGAGAGCAGTAAAGGCTAACCAAATTTCTTGTAGACACAAATAACTTAGGAAAAATGGATTTGGATAACTCACAACCCCCAATGGAATGTTTGTCATGAATTATCTTGCAACACTTCTATCTAGGTTATAACTACAACATATCACCACTTAAGCAATCATGATTACCAATTCTAATGGTGTAGATACAATAGGAAGGAACAAAAAAAAGAACTACACATGGAAGATAAATGGAATTACCTATGCTGTAATAACCATAATCGAATGGAATCTAAGAGAAAATCACAGTACCAAATACAATTGCCTTTTAGCCCTCGATGCAAACCTAATCTAACATATGATTGGAACAACAAGTGTGAAAGAAAAATCAAATAAATGGAATTACCATTTAACCACTATCAAGTTTTCCAACCTTTTCATTATTAGAAGAAATTAAATTTATAGTTTTTTGTCTTTCCTTAGTTTTGGCAGTGCAACAATCACATAATAGAAAGAAATTATGAATAAAACATGAAAACATCCAATTTGTAACATGGTATGGAGGCATGGCATCTTTCTGATAAATATGATCCCATGGCATCCTTGAGAACACCTAAAAACCATTGATCTTCATGTAGGTTTAGATACCCTATGAAAATACTCATTCCCTTCCTATTCCATTGTTGGTGCCAAATCTATGTAATTCGTATCTCAACAATCACAAAAAGTTTAACTTCTAGCCATTGATCTTCAATCAATGATCATGATTAAAACCCATAAATCCTCTTTACCTTTCCCTTTATGACATTCTTTGTGATTTCTATAACACATAGTGATGTCTCATTTGTATTGCTCATCACCACAACATCTAACTTACTCATTCCAGTATCTGATGGGATCATCGCTATAAGATATAATGATAAAGTCTATTTGATGTACAATGAACTCAACCTTTGCATCACTATGACCTATGGCAATGTAATATTTCTTATCAACTTTCAATGTAACAAAATGTCATTTCACTAATCTTTGATGATTCATTTCACTATAGCATACAATGAAAAACTTTATATTTGGCTTCCTTTACCCATCACCATAATTATTTTTTGTAACTTCATTGGTCATTACCTCAGCTAAATACACAACTTTCTAGTTTTTGATGATAGCCATAAGCTACAATGATATACTTTCTTTTATCGATCATCACCATATTGAAATTGAACCTTCTCCACACAATGATTAACCCAATCGCTATATGCTATAGTGATACCATACTTGACTTGACAACGTTCTAAACATTAGTCATTGCCACAATGTCTTACTACTTAATTCAACCTCCGATAAGATCATCACTTTAGCCTATGCCAATAACTTCATAGTCCATCAATATAACTAATTTTTGCTCATTTGACAACCAATAATCACTAAAGATTATGGCGATGAGAAAAACTCACTACTTATCACTATAACCAAGCTTTGTCTCCCATGCTTTGTGATAAGCTTGATCACTATGACCTACAAAGATAACTTCATCGATCATCCATTCCTCATTACTCATCACTATAACAATGTTTCATATCTTGTGCTTGGCGATGGTTGCTATGACTTATGGTGATAGATGTTTCTTTATGCTGGGACATGTAATATGACCATAGTTCATGTACATGGAATTCATTCATTTTCTATTGACCTTTCAATCTATGATGTGGAGACTCTAATATACTCTATACCTAATTGATTTGGTTTCCATCTTCATTCTTGCCTCCTTTGACTAGGGTGTTCAACATTGCTAGATATTCAAGCTCTTCCTCTGCATTAGATCCAAATTCTCTTCCTTCTAACATATTTCCATGATCTGCATCATATCCTCTAGCCTTGATCTTGATGTTCTTTGCTACCTTTCACTCTAAATATAAGTGTGATCTTATTTTTGAATGCATCATGTCTTCATAGTGAATAGTTGATCAAAGAATTAGGGTTTTAGAACAACTTCCCTCTCATCTAGGAAATGCATAAAATTATCCTCCCTTTCCTAATTAGCTAATATGAATGAATAAATTAAATTTATTTTGAATTCCAATCTAGGTGCATAAAAAAGGGGATAAATGAGAGGATAAGTACCTTAAGGGTAATCTAGACATAGACATGACATCACATTGACACATTCCTAATCCTGGAACTTTGAAAAATATAGGGGAATTGAAATCATGGCAAAAACTGGGTCTAACTAGAGAACTAGGCACTTTAGTACCTAGGCAAGAACTTAGCAATCTCTGGTTTTGCAAAATGAGGTGACGACTTGGAAAAAAAAAAGAAAAAACTAATCTAGGAAAACAACAACAACTTAATTAAGAAAGTGAGCAACTAAGCTAAAGAAAACTACATGAAAGAAAAACTTACCTAAGTAGCTACTATGTAGAGGTTACCTAATTTAGTTTTGCATTTTCTACAACTTCAAATATTTCCCATTACAAAAACATGGCAAGGATTCTCCAGTGAGATATGCCAACTTGAAGGAGTTGTTCTAGTTCACTTGCATGTTTTGGAATGGTCCTTTCCACAAAGATTGAAACTTGGAGTGCATCCTTCTTGGTTAATGCCTCTTATGCAATAGTAGGACCAAATCATCTTCCACGAATATTCATGAGCTTGCCCTTTTATCAAATAATTTCTTGATTCTTCCTTGTGTTAGAAGCTAGAATTGTCATTGTACCAAAAGATCGACCTATTAAGCCCTGATACAACCAATAGACTTATTGAAAAAAGATGTGGTTAAGCTATGGCACGAATCCTAAAGGGGAAAATTGTTTGTTAGTCCAAACACCCCCCACCCCCACTCCCCCACCTCCCCTCAATGTTACCTAAGGAGACTCGAACCTATGACCAAGCTCTGATACCATTTGTTAGAAGCTAGAGTTATCATTGCACCAAAATATCGACCTGTCACAACCACTAGACTTATAGAACATAGGAGGTAGTTAAACCATGACACAAATCCTAAAGGGGAACATTGACTATTAGTCCAACACCTTGGTGTTTAGTAAATTTTTCAACCATTTCTTCTATTTCCTCCTGCAGTTTGGTGAGATATAAAATTCTCTTTTCCAATCCATCTCTGAATGTGTCATCTTCAATTACAGTCTCCAACTTACATGTAGCAAGCTCCAAGGGCAATGGAAATTTAGGTTCAACCCCATAAAATAACTCAAAAGGTGAGATGCCAATGGCCCTTTTAGGTGTAGTCCTATCTACCCATAAAGTATCATGTATCTTCTTGTGCCAACTTTTCTGATTATCTAAGACTAATTTCTTTAGGATATTAATCAAATTCTTATTGCTAGATTCAGCCTACTCATTTCCTTGAGGGAAATAATTAGAGGAATGACCAACTTAGATACCATTATCATAAGAAAAATCAAAAATTTTTGAGGAATAAAAATAAGATGCATTTTCCATTATCAATTTCATTGGAACTCCAAATTTGAGGGACACATGTTCTTTGAGAAACTCACATACCACCTCTAATGAAATCTTCTTCATAGGTTTGGCCTCCACCCATTTACTAAAATAATCTATGGTAGTTAGGATATAAGAATGTCCTTGTCTAGAAGGAGGATTGATTGGGCCTATAAAATCCAAACCCTATTGATGAAAAGGAGCTTCAATCACCATTGGCCTAAGAAGCAATGCAACTAGCTGAGGTTTACTAGTAAACATCTTACATTTCTCACAATTGGAAACCCACGTATATATCCTTAAACATACAAAGCCAATAGTAGCATTGCCTTAAGATTTTGAGTGCACTAATAGTAGAAGAAAAGTGTACTCCACATGCTTCATTATGAAAAGACTTCAAGAGTCTCTCTCTCTATTCCTTATCAACACATCTTAGGAATGTACCATCAATAACTCTGTTATACAAAACATCACCATGAATTACATACTTTAAGGCCTTTGTTTTTAGATCTCTCCTTTTCTTAGCACTTAATCCATCAAGACACTCACCATAGGTAAGAAAGTATGCAATATTTGAAAATCAAGGATCTTGAAGACTTACCATAAGAACTTTTGGAGTATCTTCCTCTTCAATTTGTTGATCTTTTACCAAAGATCTACAAAGTGAATTTCCTCTCACAATTTTGGTTGGCATAATCTCTATGCCATACTCTTGGACCTTTTCTATCCACTCTACTCTATTATTATCTCATTATCTCAAATGCTCTTCACTGCAAGATCTGGCACATGTATCACTGATTAAGAATGAAAAATATAAAATCTAAAATTCTTGAAAGCTTTTAGCACTACATATGCATGTTTCTTCATTTGTGAGTATCTCATTTCTTGATTCTTCAATGTAATACTCATGAAAGTGATTGGGACTTGTATTCCTTCATTGTTTTCCTACATCAATATGGATGACATGGTATGCTGTGATGCATAACAATATATGATTAAGTCCTTAGTATAGTCTAGATGAATAAGGACATGGGCTTTGGCAATAGAACCTTTGATGTCTTCAAAATCACTTTTTCCAATATCATTCCATTTGAAAGCTTTATTACCCTTCATCATATCTACTATACACCTAACTATCTTAGTGAAATCAGGCACAAAACTTCTCAAGAAATTTACTTGGCTAAAGAAAGAATTTACTCTAGTTTTTCTCAATGACAATTAATTGCTGAATGACTTTAACTCTATTTGGATCAATCTTCATGCCTTCTTGAGAGACAATGTGACCAATAAATTTACCTTCTATCACACAAAGTACTAATTTTTTGGGATTCAATGCGACACCATCATCTCTACACCTTTGCAACATTCTTTCTAAGTCCTAGATGTGATCTCCATTTTTCTTAGAGAAGACTATCAAATCATGTAGATATACAACAATGATTTTATCCTTCAAATCAACAAAAGCCAAATTCATTATATATTGAAATTTTGCACCTGTATTAATCAAACCAATAGGCATCTTGTTATATGTAAAATTTCCCCATGGTGTGGTGAATGCTATGTTGAATTGATCTACCATATCTACTTGAATCTAATTATACCCCAAAAAGCCATCTAACATAGACATCATCTCTAACCCTGCAACAATTTGCAAGAGGTGATCAATGTTGGGGAGTGCAAAGATATCTTTGAGAGAAGCTTGATTTAGATTTCTAAAATCCACACAAATCCTTATCTCTCTATTTTTCTTCCTCACAAGAACAATATTAGCTACCCAATTAGAGTGATGAATAGGATATATGGTCCCAAGCTTCGACATTTTATCAATCTACTTAAAGAATAGGGTTGTAGGTTCTTTGTTTATGTCTGAATGGTGTTGCTCCTAGCTTAAGGGGAATTCTGTGTTTGAATTTCATATCCATGAATTTTTTTAGATCTTCGTAGCTCCAATAAAAAAATATTGATATTCAATGAGTAATTTCTTAATTTCTACCCTCTCCTTTTGTGTGCAACACTTCCCCTATGTTTATCATTTTTGGACTAATTTATGTCCCTATATTTATTCCATCAAACTAACCATAGGATTTTCCTTTCATATCTCTTTTTCTATTATTTTATGCATCATGTCTATCAAAAATATTTTCCAAAGAAATAAGATGAGATGGGATCTTGTTACCTTTCAATTGGATCACATCTAGCTCTAGTTTCTTTTTTCCATTTGTCAATGGTTTAGCACTTGAATTAGTTCTTCCTTCAAAATATAGGCCTTCAACAGGTTTTGCCCCTTCAATAAATTATTGTATGTATTTGTCATCACAAAACGCTTGCCAAGAATCTTCATTATCAGGAACATTGGACCTAAATAGAACTTCTACTTTATAGATTTGATCTTTGAAGTCAGGATGAAGTAGGATCATAGATGCACAGATTGCCAAAGAATCATCTCTTGAATTGAATTCCCTTGGTACTACTATAACTGAGAAAGCATCCAAACTTTCAATGTCAGCCCACATCTTATTATAGTAGTTTTTCAATATTTGGTTCTTTACTACATATTGGTTCTTCACTTGCTTTACCACCAATTCTACATCTCCTTGAGGTTTGAGTATCTTGACTCCTTTTTATTTCTTTGCAGTTATGCCAAGGCGAAGGGCCTCATACTCTACAATATTGTTGGTATTCTTGAAATCTAACTTATATTCCAAACAAGTTTTTTCTCCACTAGGTGTTATCAAAACCACTCCTGCACCTGAACCAACATTGGCACAACTACCATCAAATTCTAAAGTCCACAACTATTCAACATTAGTTTTCTCTAATTCTTTTTGAATATCAGGGGAATCAAAAAATAACATATATTTACCAAAATTTATTTCTTGATATAGAATTTGAGACCTAGGATCGTCTAATTTTAGAATAGTGAACTTTTCCTTTTCTTACAGTTCTAGTTTCACCTTTTTGTCTCCAACTTGGATGGTAGCATAGGACTAGTCTAATATTATCTCTCCCCCCATGTCCTTGCAAATTTTTTACTTAGGAGCATTCCATAACTTGTAGGGATTTCTACCACTAGGATGGTGAGTTTTTGTTGGTATTAAGTTATTATTGCCATTAGTGAAAACACTTATCTATATCAGTATATCTATCAAGCTCATCACTCAGTCTACAATGTATACCGAGCATTCAGTGGTAACCTTGTACATTCATCACTTAAGTAGTTCACATTGAGCATTCTAGTGTTAATGAAGTTGAGTATAGCTACCGAGTGATGAAAGTACAGTGTGTAGGAGTTGATGAAATCCAACTCCGCAGTCGCCAAGATCACCTACATGCAAATAGCTTGCTGAAGAGAAACTGAAAGAGCAAGAGCATGAAGCAAACAATGCAAGAGGAAATATTTCACAATAGGAAAATGAGATTGCTATGTGAATGGAATAATTTACAATGAGAGAGAGACCGTTTAAAAGGCCTCATGGAAGCTTGTAGAACAAGCTGGAAGGAGGTAGAGGACAAAAATGACAACTCAGCACATATCCTCAAAAAGTGGAATATGCTAAAAAAGGAGAAAACTCCCGAGTTGTCAACAACAACCACTACATGCATTAAATACTAAATATGCATTAACCTAAGTAAGCTTAAGTAATAGAATAAATAATTAATAATTAATTATTTACTCTAACACCCCCCCTTAAGTGCAACTTAGGGAAATGCCTTAAGCTCACAAAACTAAGATGAAATGCAAAATGGGTCCCGGCATCGAGGCCATGTTAGGTACCCATGTACAATGCAAGAAGAATGCAACCTCTGTAAGCGAGGAAAGAGAGAAAACCACATGGGAAAAACCCTCCCCCAAAAAAGAGGTAAAAACAACATGCTAAAAAAAAACATGAAGTGAAGGAAGGAAGGCCTCAACCAATCCCCCCAAGGACAACTTCCGTAACCCCAAGCATTGACCGTAGCTGAAGAAAGCGGGGCGATGCAAAAGGCTTAGTGAAGAGGTCTGCAACCTGACCGGTAGTAGGAATGTACTCCAATGCAATAACACCATTCTGAATTAAATGACAGATGAAATGCATATGCAACTCAATGTGCTTGGTACGCTGATGTTCCACCGGGTTGCGAGAAATGTGAATGGCACTCTGATTATCGCACCACAAAATACTAGGGCGATCAGGAGGAAATCCAAATTCAGTCATCAACTGACGAAGCCATAAAGCCTCCTGACTAGCAAGAACTGCGGCCCTGTACTCAGCCTCTGTAGATGAAAGTGCATGAGCATGTTGCTTCTTGCATGACCATGTGATGGGACTGGTGCCAAGAGAAAACACAAAACCAGAAGTGGACTTTCGATCATCAACATCACCGGCCCAATCTGAGTCAGTGTAGCCAACAATGTGTGGTGTCCCCGTACTATAGTGAATGCCATACATAAGGGTGCCCTGAATGTAGTGTAGAATACGCTTGGCAGCTTGCCAATGACTCTCATGAGGGTCCTGAGAAAACCGAGAGACTAGGCCAACCGCAAAAGATAGATCAGGGCGGGTGTGTGTCAGGTACAAAAGGCTGCCAACCAACTGCCGATACAAAGTAGCATCCACTGTAGGTGAAGAGCAGGAGGTAGACAAAGTGACACCTGACTAAAATGGTGTAGGAGCAGCCTTACAATCTAGCATGTGAAAGCGACGAAGTATGTCAAGAGCATACTTCTGCTGATACACAAAAATGCCAGTAGGAGACTGATGAATCTGAAGACCAAGAAAATAGTGCAACAAACCAAGATCAGTCATCTCAAACTGGTCCATTAGTGCATACTTAACATTCTGGAGCATGGATGACGAACTACCTGTAAGGATAAGATCATCAACATACAAAACAAGAATTAGTATCTTATCACCAAGACGCTGAATGTACACCGTGGGATCAGAGTGGCAGCGGGTGAAGCCTGTAGATAGTAAATATGAGTCTATCTTCTCATACCAAGCCCTAGGGGCTTGTTTGAGACCATACAAAGAACGTCGAAGCCTGCAAACCAAGGTGGAATCCTGCACAAAACCTGGAGGTTGCTCCATGTAAATCTCCTCTGTGATATCACCGTGCAGGAAGGCACTCTTCACATCCATCTGATAAAGTGACCATCCCTGTGAAGCTGCGAGGGATAAGACAAGGCGAATAGAATTCATCTTGGCGACAGGAGCAAATGTCTCAGAATAATCAACACCCTTGACTTGTGAAAAACCCTTCGCAACAAGACGAGCCTTATGCTTATCAATGGAACCATCAGCAGCGTACTTAGTGCGATAAATCCACTTACAATGCACTAGCTTTCTCCCCTTGGGAAGAGAACAAAGATCCCATGTGTGGTTCTTCATTAAAGAAGAATATTCCTCCTCCATTGCACTGTCCCATTCTGAATGTCCTGTTGCTTCCGCAAAAGTCTGAGGATCAGTACTAACAGCATGACTCAGAAGACTAGAGCCTGCAGTGTGAGAACGAGTGCGACGGGATGTGGATGGGTCACCAGCTAGAGATCCTGCAGCATCAACAGTAGCTCGAGCCCATTTAGGCATCTGGGAAGGATCCTGTGGTGGAGGGATATCAGGATCACCATGATCATCATCCTCATCATCTGTGAAACAAGGTGGAGATGAAGGGGGAGTAGTGGGAGCTGGAGGAGGCGCTGGAAGTGAGGAATGAACTGCAGGTGGGCTCTCATCAAACTGGACATCCCGGCGAAAAAGGACCTCTCTGGAATCAGGATCAAATAACCTGTAAGCCTTAACATCCTCACAGTAGCCAACAAAAATCAATGGTTGGCTTTTTGGTTCCATTGCTTTCCTCTGAGTAGCAGGTACAAAGGCATATGCTGTACTCCCAAAAACTCTAAATGATGACACATCAGGCTTGACACGGGACCAGGCCTCCTCAGGAGTCATATGGCGAAGTGCCTTGTGAGGCATCCGATTTTGAATGTAGTTGGCACAATTGACTGCCTCTGCCCAAAAACATGAATCCATGGACCTAGACTGGATCATACAATTGGCCATCTCCCGAAGGGTTCGGTTCTTTCTCTCGGCCACACCATTCTGCTGAGGAGTGTAGGGTACTGAAAGCTGATGCTGAAGACCATGCTCAGAGCAGAAATCTCTAAAAGCCTGGTTCACATACTCCCCCCCATTATCTGTGTGTATGCGCCGAATAGAAAGCCCAGACTGCTTCTCTACAAATGCCTTGAACACACGAAATGAATCAAAGGCATCAGACTTGTACTTGAGAAAGTACACCCATGTGCGTCTGGAGAAGTCATCAATGAATGTAAGCACGTATCTAGCACCTGAAAAAGAAGGAGTAGGAAATGACATGAGATCACTATGAATCAGCTCCAAAGGTGCTAAAGCACGAGTGGCTCGTCCATGTGGAAAAGAATCCCTATATTGCTTGCCAAGTGCACATCCCTGACAAACACCATCTGGACAGGAGATCTGGGGAAGCCCAAGAACAAGTGCCTGTGTGCTCAACTGTTTTAGATATCTGTAATTGACATGCCCAAAACGTTCATGCCAAAGTCTGCTTACTAAATCTGCATGTGTAATGAAACATGAACCTGTGTCATCAGAAGACTCAAATCCATCAAATCTGTAGAGACATGATGCAGAGTCAACACTCCCAGTGGCCACAATCATCTCTGGATCATGCAGGTCCCGAATAACCACATCATGTGGTGAGAACTCGACTGTCTTCCCAGAGCCAGAGTGGCAAATCTGATAGACAGACAGAAGGTTCATCAAAATATCAGGGACACAAAGTACATCCTGTAGAGAACCTCCGGCCAGAGCAATAGTGCCAGAACCCAAAACTGAAAGTTGTGAAGAGTTACCAACTGCAATATGTGTGGTGGCCAAAGGAGCAAGTGAAGTAAGCAACTTAGGAGTGTTTGTTAAGTGGTGAGAAGCCCCAGAATCAAGAATCCATAAAGGCACTGAAGGCGTAGCTCGTGCAGTAAGAGCATGACCTTTCCCTGCAGATGGAGATGAAGAGTGAGGAGCTGAAATGTTATGCTCCTTCATGGCTGCCTCTAAAGCCTCTAATCATTTCCAACACCGAGAAACCGAATGTCCATCTTTGCCACAAAAGCTGCAGTTCTCACTAGATTTCTTCTTGATCTTGGAGGTAGACTCACCTGACTTTGAAGAATCTTTACCCTTGGGAGGGTTTGCTGGAGGATTAGCTGGAGGATCAGATGTGCCTTTCTTCTTTGATTTTCCCTTAGAATTTTGAGCAACCAATGCTTGGCTGGAAGAGCCAGAGCCATCCACCTGCTGGATCTTTGCTTGTTCCCTAGTCAACCTGTCACAAAATGTCTCAAATGAAGGCATCCTATGACGATCTCCAAGGGCATCCATGGTGGAGTAGAAAGTAGAAGAAAAGACCTGATATTGGCCCTTCAGCTTTGAGAGTATCAAAAATATGCACTCATTATCTGTTTTGTTCTTCCCACATCCTTGTAAAACTGCACGTAGGGATTTGAACTTTACTAGAAAGTCCTCAATGGTGGGAAAGTTACTAGGTGACAAAGAAGTTAATTCTGCATCCAACTGAAGTGCTCGGAACTCATTCACTTGTCCAAACAAAGCCTGAAATCTCAGCCAATAAGCCCGTGGAGTAGTCAAACCATCCAGGTGAAACAACAAGCTGTCTGAAATGTTGAGTGCAATAAGCCCCATGGCTTCATCCATCTTGTTCCTGTGCTGTAGAATCTCATAAGGTCGTTGGAGATTAGGCTGATGCTCATCCAGACAAGACCATAGACCTCTCGACATTAGAAGTCTAGTCATTTGTGCCTTCCATGTGTGGTAGTTGTGTGGTGTGAGACGGGATATAGATGGATCCGCCATTGAGAGAAAGAAGAAGACGAAAGTAGAAGGGTCTTAACTGAAGTAAATTACAGAAAAGAAAGACACCCCCCCACAAACGTACAAAAATATCTCCCAAATACCACAAAAAAACAACTAAGGAGAGCAAAAAAATTGGAAAGGAACCTGGATTTGTTGTGCAAAAAAATCCTCTACTTTGACACCAAAAATGGGAGCTCAAACGAACTCAAAATCATGCGAAACTAGCACCAATGTGTCCATCTCTGAGTCAGCTTTCCGACGCTTCTTTCGGATCGGAAAAAGACCTCTGTATGCTCAAGTTATAGCCAAAAAACCGACTGCTGCTCAAAAAAATACACTTGCTGGAAAATTATAGACACTGGCATAAATTTGACGGCCATATGCCCGTCACAAACCTGTCGCCAAAAAAAAAACCGTCACGGAAAGGTGATGTCACATGCCGGGAAAGTGACATCAGCGCACCGGAATATGACGTCAGCACATCTGTTAGCAGCCACGTGGCGGTCGGTGGTTGGAGAGGCCGCAGGGCGGCGGAGCAGCGGAAACCGCCGGTGGCGGTGGTGCCCGGGAGGAAAACCCGGCGGCGCCGCTGTCTACGGTGGCGGAGGCTATTGCGCCCAGGCGGCGGACAGGAGGAGGCCGGGCAGCGGCGGAGCCGGGAGGAGCCGCGGCAGAGCGCGGGCGGCGCTGCCTGCTGCGGCCGCTGCGGGTGGCGCGGCGGCGGTGCCTGAAATAAATTTTAAAAAAAAAAAAATCTGCGCTGCGTCCGTACGATCCGTACGGTAGCGAACCCGGGATCCTCAAAAAATTGCCAAAATTGCCCTGTCTCCAAAAATGAAAAGCTTTATATGAATCCTGACTGCAAACGGCCTTCCGGATCCAATGGTGATGCCCGTTTGGACTAAAAGTGCTCCAAAAATTCGCTCTAGCCCTGATTTGAAGAAAAAATGCACAAACAAACTAGGGTTTGTGACTTCGAATCACGACTTCACAAATCCTTCAAACAAGAAGCAGTAGGGAGGCTCTGATACCATGTAGGAGTTGATGAAATCCAACTCCGCAGTCGCCAAGATCACCTACATGCAAATAGCTTGCTGAAGAGAAACCGAAAGAGCAAGAGCATGAAGCAAACAATGCAAGAGGAAATATTTCACAATAGGAAAATGAGATTGCTATGTGAATGGAATAATTTACAATGAGAGAGAGACCGTTTAAAAGGCCTCATGGAAGCTTGTAGAAAAAGCTGGAAGGAGGTAGAGGACAAAAATGACAACTCAGCACATATCCTCAAAAAGTGGAATATGCTAAAAAAGGAGAAAACTCCCGAGTTGTCAACAACAACCACTACATGCATTAAATACTAAATATGCATTAACCTAAGTAAGCTTAAGTAATAGAATAAATAATTAATAATTAATTATTTACTCTAACACAGTGTCTACCATGATGAAAGCGTAGTGTCTACCGAATGATGAAAGCACAGAGCCTACCAAGTGATGTAAGTGCAGTGTTTACCGAGTGAAAGCAAGCTAAATGAAGGATTCAATTTTTACCGAGTGATACTATATCCACGGAGTCTCCAATGGTTACCGAGTTTAGAACTACATTAAGTGATTAGTATGGACCGAGCCTTCACTTCTACCGAGTACATGATGATGCCGAGTAATGCAAGGGATCCCAAGTATCAGAAGGTCACCGAGTCAGTTTAGTGAACCTGAGTTATTTACTGTTTCGCTGAATTAGTAATATTTTGTTCACTTGTGTTATAGCCAACCTTGTAATTGTAATTATTGGAATGGTATATATGTAATGCATTATATCATTTGCAAGAAATATGACATATGAAAAAAAGTATCAAGAGAGACATGTAATGTTTGAGAAATGGAAATACGAATCAACAAAAGAGTAGAGTAAGCAACAAGGTCAACAAGGAGTAGTAAAGATTTATCAGTCGCAAGAGGTGATCTATACATCAAGGATCTAATCAGAAAATCAAGTTTGTAAGTAGATCCACTATTTCATCCTAACAAGTGAATCAATTTTGTAAATCCTTTAACAGGGTAGACTTAATAGTCTTTGTATAAATCTCCTAACAGAGTGCATACTTCACTGTATGTTTGTAAGTCCTCTAACAAGGTGGACCTAGCAGTCCTTTGTGCTCCTAACATGGCAGATCACCAGAAGTGGTCAATGTAAGCCTTAACCGACGAACTTCATACTGCAGAAATGAAATTTTGTGGGTATCATCCCACCCCAGTTTTATTTTCTATTTGAAAGGTTTTTGGGTCACCAAATCACTGTGTTCATGTGTTATGGATGTTTGATTTCTCATATATGTAGTAGATTAGATAAATGAATGATGAATGGTTAAAATGGTGAATTGTTTAAAGTTTTGAAGTTACTGATTCACCCCTCCCCTCTCAGTAACCTATCTTATCTTGAATATTTCCATCAATTGGTATCAGAACATTTTGGTTCTTAGGACAAAGCTTGATAGCTTGAGCAAAGATCAAGGAAAATGGAGACAATCAGACTTGACAAAGCTCTTGAAAATGAAAAGCTAGATCTGGAAATGGCCACAGCTCAACTCAAAGAAGCTAAGGAGCATCTTTCTCAATCCATGAAGAGAAGGAAGGAACTTGCAAGAAAAATGAATGATCATCAGTATGTTGAAGAAAATATTGAAGACCTTTTACCAGCAAGCAGTTCAAATGAAGCTAATGAGGCAATTAAGGAACTCCTAGCAAAGAATGGTTCTCTACAGGAAGAAGTAAGAAAGCTTAAAAGAGAACAAGACATCCAATCAATCAAGCTATGTGAAGTTTTGGAACAAAGAGACAAGGCAAATGAAGACTTAGAGGCAAGAAATAATCAATCCCTCCAGCATGAAAATCTTATAAATCAACTATATAATTCAAATAAAGAAATTATGAATTTGAGATCTAAAAATGAAAGCCCGAGGAATGATATGATCACTGAAAGACAAATCAATGAAAGCTTAAAAAATGACTTGAGATCTGAAAGACAAATCAATGAAAGTTTGGAAAATGACCTAATCATTGAAAAGCAAATCAATGAGAGAATGATGAAATCTCAAGTAGACATGAATCAATTAAATCAGCAAAGTGAGTAGAATCTTCATAGACAAAAAGGCAAAGTTGGACTTGGTTACAAGGAAGAAGGTGAAACTTCCAAAAAAGGTGCCCAAAGGAATCAAAGACCTACTTGCAATCACTATGGTAAAATAGGTCACACATCAAACAAGTGTTGGAGCAATGGAAAAGGTAAATTCAATGGTAAATGCTACAATTGCAGTTAGCATGGTGATAAAGCTAATGAATGCAAGGAAAAACAAAAATTTGAAGGCAATTGTCACAAATGCAAGAAGCATGGTCACAAGGCATTCCAAAGTAGATCCAAATCATTCAATCCAGCTGGACAACTTGTTAAAGCAAATTTTGGATGGGATTACAATACCTGGTGTAGATGTCATTATTGTGGAGAATATGGACACATTGGCAAGGACTGCTTAAGGCATCACTTGAGGAAATGAGACACAACATTAAGATGTTATACATGCACTAAACTAGGTCATATAGTTAAAAACTGCATGAATATAGGAAGAGTTGAAGATGAAAAGAAAGCTAAAGCTGAAAACATTCAAAAGAAAATGAGGCAATAGTGGATTCCAAAATCTACCAAGCAAGATAGTTCAAGTGATGGCAATGTCACTCGAGAAGTGGGTGACTCCATCATTTCCAATTAGATTCATAAAGGATCTAGAATTGTATCATCAAGCTATATCCAAAATAGTTTCGAATGCAAGAAAGCAAAATGATCAAATCAATATTCCAGATACACAAAGATGAAAGGAAAGCATATCTTTCACCAAGTTGCATCTACTGAGGAAAGTCTATTGAAGACCTTACCGAGCTAGCTCGGTAATAACTAAAAGTTTTGTTTGATCACTGAGTTGCAAGCTTCTATCGAGAAAATGAATGATAGCTTATCAAACACTATATCATCTCAGCTACCTTCGTACCAAGCGTTTATGGAAAAAAATTCATCAAAATGGCAGAATTCGATTTTATTCTTCATTGCAATTTTTCGAGCTAAGAAATTTCAAGAAAATTCTAAACAACTCCAAGTGATTTCAAGCAATTTTAAAGAAAAAAAATTGTTCAGAATTTTCTTACACTTACTGAGCAACAATGGCATCTAGGAGTAGTAGTGGCACCAAGGCAAAAAGTGGTTCAAAAATGTTGGTAAAGGGTACAAAATGGAAAGCACCCAACTTCAAAATTGTTCTAGCCATTGCAGAATCAATCGACCTGAATGGAGCTCAATTGCAAATTCCACCTAAGTTACTTCTTATCAATGATATTTGTATTCATTTCAAATTTTCTATTCAAGAAATTGGAAACCTAGAGATGGACAATGGCTCTCTTAAACCCAAATACAAGCATCTTGAAACCAAAGGTTTTAACCATATCTCGCATATGCGTAGAAGCTTCCAAACTAAATGGATTAGGTATATTTTGAGTCGGGTGCACAATGGGAAACTATAGTTAGAGCAGCCAATGTTAATTACAAAAAAGATGACTAATAAAATAATGGGTCTCCCTATGCTCAACAAAGCAAAAACCACCAAAACCCTAGGTTGGGAGGAGTTACAAAAGCAAACCCTAGCCGAGTGGGAAGGTAGAGGTTTGAAGGTTAGCACTGTATCAGATATTGAACTAAGGTTTGGCATTCATGTCATTGCCTACAAAATCTATAGCTCTAGTCAACTAAACAGTGTACCTTATGAGGTTGTGGATTTGGCCTTCAAAATTGTAAAGAAAAACCTTGAATTTTATCTATCAGAATTATTGTTGAGAAAATTGAATAAAAATATGGATAGTATAAGGACTTCAAAGAATAATCCTTGTAAATTTGGCTCTCTATTGATCTATTTATTTTTCTGTGTTCAAAAATTCTTTCCATCAAAGCAAACAGTTGTATGGAGAAAAGACATTCCCATTCTTTATTATATTAATGAGTATGTATCAGAAATGGGTGAAAATTTTGATAGCATCATGGACAATTAATTTGAAGATTTCAAGGAGAGAATGAATAGTAGGTTCCAGATTCCACCAAAATTGGTTGAAGACTACGAAGATGATGTATGTTTTATGGTTGACTATTATGAGGTATACATCCAAGCAGTCAAACCCTATGTTGTATGGGTAAAACCTCTTCCTTATGAGGTAAATATTGATGAGGCCAGGTATATTATTGAAGCATTGGTGAATCAGCTAGTAGACCCTAGGCAACCAATCTTTGGAACATATGATGAGGCAAAGGCCAGAATTGAACTTGAAATCAAGCTACCCCAAACCATAAGCAAAGGCAAGAGAAAGATAGCCAAATTGAAAATTGCTACCAGTCCTCTTATGCTTGTCAAGGGAAAAGGTGAGGATGAAGAAGAAGAAGGAGAAGAAGAAAAAGAAGAACATGAATCTGAAGAGGAACAACCAAAGAAGAAAGGTAAGGTAACTATTACCAAACCTAAGAAAAAGCCCATTGCAGTGTTCTCCAAAAGAACCATAAAAGGCAAGCAGGAACCTATACTAGTCAAGCCTCCACTCACATTTGAGGAAAGGCTTAAATAATTGGAAGAAGGAGCCGGTATCAAAAATTTCAAGGCATTGAAATTTGAAACAAGAACTAGTGATGAGAAAATGCAGATTGAGGAACTAGTACTCAATAAGATGGGTAAATGGAAATACTCCCCAGACCAGCTTGCCTCTCAAATCTCTAAAGAACTGTTGGAGAGATTGCAACCGAGATGGGAGTCAGCCACCCAAATTGTTAAAGACATATATGAGCAATCCCTAAAGAATCTTTTATTGAGTCTCACTGGAGCATAAATAAAGGCAACAATGAAGAACCATGAAGGTAAAATGATGATTAGATTTCACACATGCTTGATCTTAATTAGAGACATTGAGCATGTTGTAAATGATGCAAAAAACATGTGGAAAAACATCTATCATCTGTAAAAGCCCAATGAAGATCTAGTTGAGATCAAGGATGATGATAGTAGTGATGGTGATGATTTTGATAGCACTCCATCTGTCACAGTTACTCCAGAAGAGCTACATGCACTTATAGAAAAAAAAGGGGAAGAAGACAAGGAGGAAGAAGAAAATGAGGAAGAAGATGATCCAATTAAAATAGTAGCAAAAGTGATTGCATCCCTTCCTCACTCTCCATCAAAAATTGTTACATCCACTATGGAGATAGCTTCTGCAAGTGAGATTGTGAGCACAATTGGCACATCAATTGCTCAATCTTCACCGGTCACCTCCTAGCTTCGGGTATCTAAAACAGAGGTGCCAAGCACTTCATCTACCGAGATGTCTGTCACTTCTTCAACTACCGAGCTAGCCTCCTCAACTCCTTCATCAACAACAAGTTTACCAGTAAGTTCCAAATTTTTTTTTTTATCAGTTCCAACAAGTTCTGCAGTTTTTTTTTCATTAGCATCAACTATATCCACTTCCACTCCAATCAGTTCTACTATGGGTACTCTACTGAGTATGATACCATTATTGGGAAGTGTTTCAATTTTTGATCCAGTTAATACTCCTATTGGCATTCAATCCTCAAGTCCTACCCCAATTTTTACTGCTAGCCCTTCCATCTCCACTGTTATGTCTATTCCTAAGGTCAAACTAGTCATCCCAAAAGTCAAACAAAAGCATCCATTAAGACTTTGGATCATTGGAAAGGAAATTGGAGAAGATATTGACTTAGACACAGAGATAGCAATTCCCAAGATTGACTATGAAAATGCTACCATTGAAGAGATGAGGTTAGCTAGTCAACTAATAGAGATGAAAGCTACGCAGAAGTAGTTAAGGTCTGAAAGGGATAAGGAATATAGAATAATTGAGAATGCCAAGAATATAATTACAGATGCCATAGATGTTGAATTAGATTCTACTCAACATATTTTAATTCAATTAGAAGAGGTTGTACAAAAATTCAATGAGGATACATTTGGACAAGAAAAACTTATTAACAAAGTTGAAGAGACATTTGATAATAAGGTGCTAGAGCACATTTCTCAAAAGATAGCAATAAAGCAAGTTGAATTGTCAACATTTTTAGGAAATTTTAAAATTCTTTTAATAATGCAGCATCACTTTTTGCTAAACTTTGTGATGTTTCTTGCTTCACCAAAGAAATAAAGGATAAGTTAAACAAGATTGAAATTGATATGCAATCAAGTGACTCCAAGCTAAAGGTGGAATCCTCCTCCACAACCTCCCATCACACCAAGATCAGATATTTGGCAGATGGTTAGGAAGAATTATTGAGAGAGGAAGCTAGGATCCAAACACAACTCATAGACATCTAGAACATGATCCTTCCTATCATGGACACAATGCAAAAACATCTTGTACATTGCAAAACATTGGTCCAAGATCAGAACTTCTCAGTAGCTGATCACTTGATCCAATTATTAGTAGAAGTTCAAATTGCCCTCTCCACCTATCAAATTTTGTAACAGACTTGGGATAGTAGTTTTGCAACCATTCTTAAGTTACATCAAGAATTTTATCTCATTTTGGTGTAACCATATAAATTGTATATATACAGTCCTTTGGCATTATTGTCAAAAAGGGGGAGAGATTCAGAGGAAAGTCATCACTATAAGTGATAGGGGGAGTTAGCACACAATAAAGTAAGTTTGTATGTGTACATAAGTATATTTGTATATGTAGCAGTTCTACAAAGATCAATTTTGTAAAACCTAAATTCTTTTAGTCAGGCTATGTACATATGTTTTGGCTTATAAGTGTTTTTTGTCACTAATGCCAAAGGGGGAAATTGTTGGCATTAAGTTATTATTGCCATTAGTGACAACACTTATCTGTATCAGTATATCTACCGAGCTCATCACTCAGTCTACAATGTATATCGAGCATTCAGTGGTAACCTTGTACATTCATCACTTAAGTAGTTCACATCGAGCATTCTAGTGTTAACCAAGCTAAGTATAGCTACTGAGTGATGAAAGCACAATGTCTACCAAGTGATGGAAGTGTAGTGCCTACCGAGTGATGAAAGCACAGTGCCTACCGAGTGATGCAACCACAATGTTTACTAAGTGAAATCAAGGTAAACAAAGGATTCAATTTTTACCAAGTGATACTATATCCACCGAGTCTCCAATGGTTACCAAGTTTAGAACTACGTCACATGATTAGCATGGACCGAGCCTTCACTTCTACCGAGAGCATGACGATGCCAAGTAATACAATGGACACCAAGTATCAGAAGGTCACCGAGTCAATTCAGTGAACCCGAGTTATTTATTGTTTAGCTGACTTAGTAATATTTTGTTCACTTGTGTTATAGAAAAACTTGCAATTGTAATTATTGGAATGGTATATATGTAATGTATTATATCATTTGCAAGAAATATGACATATGAAAAAAAGTATCAAGAGAAACATGTAATGTTTAAGAAATGGAAATACAAATCAAAAAAAGAGTAGAGTAAGCAACAAGGTCAACAAGGAGCAGTAAAGATTTATCAGTAACAAGAGGTGATCTATACATCAAGGATCTAATCAGCAAATCAAGTTTGTAAGTAGATCCACTGTTTCATCCTAACAGGTGAATCAGTTTTGTAAATCCTTTAACAGGGTAGACTTAACAATCTTTGTATAAATCTCCTAATAGAGTGCTTACTTTAGTGTATGTTTTAAATCCTCTAACAAGGTGGACCTAGCAGTCCTTTGTGCTCCTATTAGGGCAGATCACCAGTGCAGACACCTAAATCCTTTAGAAAATAAAATATTTTTATTTTTTGAAAAAATTCCTAATGACATCATCATTAATTAATTAATTAATTAATTTTTATGCCATTAAATCCCTTTATCTTAATTAAAAATATTTAATTAAGGAAGCCCTCCCAAAAGTGTTTAAATCTTATTTAAACTTTATTTCCTTATTTATTAATTTTTTAATTAATAAATTTACCAAAAAACTCAAAATAAATAAAAAATTTATTTTTTGCCCAAAACTTGGTCAATTTTCTTAAGACCACTAACCTCTTCCAAAATCTTCTAATCCTTCTTTAATTTTGATTAAAGGCTAATCCCATCATTTCCTACCCCTAATCCCAACTCAAAATATTTAATTAAGATTAAATATTAATCCTCATATTTATTAAAAAAGTTTTAATAAATATCTCCTCAACCCAAACCCTTGAAATAAATAAAACTTTATTTATTTCCTAAAAATCTAATTTATCCTCATCCTAAGAAGTTCTAGACTCTTCTAGAAAGTCTTCATCCTCATCCTAGGAAGTTCTAGACTATTCTAGAAAGTCTTTATCCTCATCCAAAGTCTAGACTCTTCTATAAGATGTCTTTAAACCTAATCCTAATCCCCTCCTAACCTTGTCACATTCCCTAAACATGGGTTAAGACTTACTAACCCAAGCCAAAGTTAACAAATATCTCCTCCTTCACCCACCCTCATTAAATGCCATCCACTTGCCTATCCCTAAGCTAATCCTAAACCATCCTAATCCATCCTCTAATAATTTGCACAATACTAAGCAAGCTTAAAAACTTCCTAATCAAGCCCAAGTCAAAATTTCTCTCATCTCCCTCAAAATATCCCAACCATAAAACTTTATGAAGCCCACTAGGCCATAAATGAATCTTCCAAGCCCTTTCATTGCTATTACAAGCCATTATGAGGGTCTTTATGAAGATTTTATCCCTTGAGCCTCCTTTGTTGACTCATCCTTCCCCTTTCCTCTATCCTCTCACCCTATGACATGTGTCACTCCCTGATTGGCTGTAAGGAAGCACAATCCATGTGCTCTCCTCTCATGCAATCTGAGCCCTCCATGAGCTTTTTCCCATCCTTGCATCTTAGCCCTCAATCCCTCAAGCCTCTTGCCTATAAATTGGATCCTTCCCCTTTGCCATTTTAAGAATCCATTTTACATCAAAACCATACACTCACACCCAAATTCCAACTCTATTTGAAGCCCTTTTTGAAGTATAAGCTTGAGCATACATCCTATCTATTTAGACAAAGCCACTCAACAAGAGAGATTCTCATTGAGAGAGCTCACTAATGGCTCATATTATCAATTGAGAGCTCATCTTAGTCTATCTTGAAGTTTATGAAATTTGTTTAGTTTGTAGAAGCTTTATTTAAATTTGGTTTCTATTAGCATACTAACATTGCTCATATACAACCAGAAGTGGTCAATGTAAGCCTTAACCAACCAACTTCATACTACAGTAACAAAGTTTTGTAGGTATCATCCCCACCCCAATTTTACTTTCTATTTGGAAGGTTTTTGGGTCACCAAATTACTGTGTTTATGTGTTATGGATGTTTGATTTCTCATATATGCAGTAGATTAGATAAATGAATGATGAGTGGTTAAAATGGTGAATTGTTTAAAGTTTTGAAGTTACCGATTCACCCCTCCCCTCTCAATAACCTATCTTATCTTGAATATTTCCATCAATTTTAGCCTCTTAAAAGGATAGACAACTAGAGCAACTTTAACATCCTTTATTTGTCCAAGCATGGGTACTTGTTTTGCATCGATTGAGTAATAATGACCAAAAGTTTTAGTTAGGGGTAGAAATAGAGCTTTAGCTAAAGAGGTTGGCATTACATTATCATAAAGCCTTGAGTCTATGATTAAATTAATCAACCTATTTCCATTGATAAACAAGGAAATGTAAAAAGGATTTGGTTTTTGATTTGGAGAGGTGGCCAAGACAATGGATTCTTCTTCTTGAAACAATTTAGGTAGTGCAAGATCTTCATCATCCAAAAGAGTTCCACTAGTACTAGCTTTGTTTTGATGATCAATGTTAGCATTAATACTAACATGTTTTCCATCTTTATTATTACATTTCTCAACTAACCTTTGTAGTTGATTGGGATTAGACTTCAAGTACTCTAGCTGAATTCTCACCTCTTCACATTATTTTATTATATCAAAGGAATCAAGTGACTTAGCTTTGTACTCTTTTTCTAAAATTGAAGGTACCATGCTACTATCTTTATCTACTTTGTTTGATGATGCATGATTTCTAACAGGCACTAAATTGGAGAATTAACTCCTATTCTTTTGAATTCTAGTCATGACTGTCAACTAAGGTCCATCTAGAGTTGTAAAATAGTCACCTCCTATCTCTAAATCTTGTTCATACTTCAAGAAAAAGTTTATAGAGTCACCACAAGGAGCATGAGCATCTTCACTTTTAGGATATTCCACTATTTATTCTTTGTTGTCTACCATCTACTTATATTTGATCACGTCAGCACATGTATCTCCATCATGATCTGCCCTTAGGTGGAAAGCACACATATTTTATCTCTTTGGAGCAACCTCAACTGGTAACCTCTATTGAGCAGGTGGTATTTACAAAGTCTTACCTCCATTTAGATGTCTAGGTCCTTCTTGATAAGGTTGATGAAAATAATGAATAGGCCTATTGATCTATTTCTTCAATGAAATAACCTAAATAGAAAACTTTTGGAGGATGTCATCTATATTATTTGAAGTGCTAGCTACATTGCCTATGGTTCTAGATTAAAGTTCTTTTTTCCACATACCAGAGGCTATCATATCATCTTCCATCTCCACAACTAGTGTTTGGGCAGCTTGTAAATTTGCTACATTTTCTCTCCTAATTTGATATCCTAGATTAGGAGGAATAGAGCTGATGTAGAAGGTCTATTTATTGTCTTCTGTTGGTGCACTTAAAATAGGTATTATCTTGATGATTTTGTTAAACCTTGCATTAAAATCCCTCATAGAAATGAATTGTTCTTTCTTCATTTGTGCCAATTGTAGCAACAATAGTTGTGTGCATCTTCTGTACTTTTATACCATTCTTCAAATCTTTGTTTCATGTGATCCCAATCTATTTGACACCCTATAGTTAATCTTGGAACCAATTAACAACATTATCTACAAGAGTATCCACAAAAATCCTTACTACCACATCTTCATGTTGAGGATTCACCACATTACAAGCTTTATGAAAAGCACTTAGATGTTGTTATGTAAAGATTGTGCCATCACCATTGAATCTTGGGAAATTTTTTCTTGATGCTCTTGGAAAGTCATTGTTAGTTGCAAGGTTGAGAGGAAAATTGTATTTCCCCAAGGGATTGCCATAAATACTTGTACAATGATATGATTTTCTTGGAAAGTGACTGAAACAAGGAGTGTTACACCAATTAACAACAAAGCATCAAAGATAGGGAGAATAGAAGTTCTAGCAATAGGAGGAGAAGAATATAGACTTCTCCTTTTTCTAGTAAAAACTAGTGTAGGAAAGTGAGTTTCTTGAAGTTTCTTAGCTACAAATTCCCATGTAAGCACTCTTCCCTTTCTGAAAATATCTTCTAGAATAACAAAGTTGGCCTTTTTGAGTTCTTTGTATACTGGGTCAATCCTTCCTCTTTCCTTGACACTCCTGGTGTATTTAGAATCTAGTATAAATCAACTACTTAGAAAATGGTGTGTTTACCTTAACCCTAGTGATCAAGGGAAATTTACCAGTCTTCAACTTTGAGTTAGCTTATCCTTTTCTAGCAAGTTGAGGCTGTAAAACTAAGTTCTTATGGAAAACACCTCACCTCCACAAGACCTTTCTTGCAACTCAAAATATTTAAGGAATTAGAGTGAAAACTTATTATGAAAGAAAATTCTTTAGAGCTCTTTCATTTTGAATTCTCCCCAGTAGATTTGCCAAAAACTATTGGTTATCAGTTTGTTCTCCTGTTAGGTTTTATAACTTGACTCTTTTTAATGCCCAAATTTTGGAGAAAAAAAGGGATGTCACCAACAAATGGTCATTGTATGTGTTATATCACTCCCTCTAAATTACAAGGTACAACTCCCTTTAGGACCTGTAATGACGTGTAATAAATATGTCTTTATTATATCAAAAGTTTATGACAGAATAAGCTCTTAACTTGAGAGCAATAAAGGCTAACAAAATTTCTTGTAGACACAAACAACTTAGGAAAAATGGATTTGGATAACTCACAACCCCCAATGGAATACTTTTCATCAAGTATCTTGCAACACTTCTATCTAATTTCTAACTACAATCTATCTCTACTTATGCAATCATGATTACTAATTCCAATGATGTAGATAAAATAGGAAGGTGTACAATAAAGAACTGCACATGGAAGATAAATGGAATTACCTATGCTATAATCACCATAGTGAAATGGAATCCAAGAGAAAACCACAGTACCAAATGTAATTATCTTTTATCCCTCCATCCAAACCTAATCTAACATATGATTGGAACAAAAAATGTAAAAGCCAAATAAGATAAATGGAATTACCAATTATATTTATAGTTTTTTGTAATTCCTTAGTTTTGGTAGTGCGACAATCATACACTAGAAAGAAAATATGAATAAAATATGAAAACATCCAATCTGCAACATGGTATGGAAGTGTGGCATCTTTCCCAATGATGAATATGATCCCATGGCATCCTTGAGAACACTTGGAGACTATTGATCTTTAGGTAGGTTCAAAGACCCTATGAAAATATTCATTCCCTTTGTATTCCACTATTGGCACCAAATCTATGTAATTTGTATCTCAATAGTCACAATAAGTTTAACTTTTGGCCATCAATCTTGAATCAATGATCATGATTAAAACCCATCAATCCTCTTTACCTTTACCTTTATGACTTCCTTTGTGATCACTCTAACACATATCAATGTCTCATTTGTATCATTCATCGCCACAATGTTTAACTGCTCATTCTACCATCTGATGGGATCAATGCTATAGGATATAGCGATAAACTCTATTTTGTGTACTGCAAGCTCAATCTTTGCATCACTATAACCTATGGTGACACAAGATTTCTTATCAACTTTTGCTATAACAAAATGCCATTTCACTAATCTCTGATGATTCATTTCACCATAGTATACAATGAAAAACTTCATATCTGGCTTCCTTTACACATCTCCATAACTATTCTCAACAACCTCATTGGTCATTACCACAACTAAATCCACAACATCCAAGTTGTTGATGATAGCCATAAGTTACAACAATATGATTTATTTTATCTATTTTTGCCATATCAAAACTGAACCTTCTCTGCACAATGATTAACCCAATCGTTATATGCTATGGCAATGTCATAGCTGAGTCAACAACATCTCAATCATCAGTTATTGCCACAATGTCTTACTACTCAATCTGGCCTCCGATAAGATCATCACTATAGCCAATGCCAAAATTTCATTGTCCATCAATATAACTAAGTTTTTCTCATTCGATATTGGATGATTGCTAAAGGTTGTGGCGATAAGAAAAAATCATCGCTCACCACTATAACTGAGTTTTGTCTCCCATGCTTAGCAATAAGCTTGATCGCTATGGCCTATGAAGATAACTACATCATCCATCCATTCCTCATCACTCATTGTTGTAACAAAGTTTCATATCTTGTGCTTGGTGATAATCACTATGACTTATGGTGATAGACATTTCTTGATGTTGGGAAATGTAATATGACCACAATCCATGTACATGGCATTCATTCATTTGCTATTGAAATTTCAACTTGTGATGTGGAGTTTCTAATATATTCTATGCCATTGATTTGGTTTCCATCTTCATTCTTGCCTCCTTTGACTAGGGTGTTCACCATTGTTGGATATTCAAGCTCTTCCTCTGCATTGGATCTAAATATTTTCCTTCTAACCTATTTCCAGGATCTACATCATATCCTCTAGACTTGATCTTGACATTCTCTGTTGCCTTTCAATTTGAAATCATAGAAGTTTGAAAATAATAGAGGAGGTGAAATCATGGAAACAAATTGTTTGATATGATTTTAAAGTTTGAACTTTGTTTCTTGAACATGATAAATGTAGTAGAATCCAAATTCTATTTTTCTTAATAGGCCTATCAAATGCAAAGGTAGGAAATGTTTTTTATACTGAATTTGATGCTACTTTAAGACTCTTCCTATGAGGCAAAATGACCTAAATCTGTTGTTGCTCCCTTATTTCTATATTTATATAGAAGGGAATTCAAGATCATTTTCTAAATGTAATGGTTGCAAATTTAGTACTTATAACTCATTATTATGAACCTGGGTATTCAAATTCAAATTTTTCAAATTGAATTCATTGAATTTTATCAATTATCATATGTAAAAAAAGTAATCAGAATGATTATAAATTTTATCATTTCAATTTCTATATTTTCATAAAAATCATCAAGGATTGTACCATAACAATGTATCATATGAGAATAATAATGCAAATAAAAAATTATAGAAATGGTAAAATTTGAATGAATCTTGATTCATGGCATCATCTACCATAAAATGTACATGTTTATTTGACATTATACATTTAAAAAATGATTTAACTTATTACGCATGATAGATGAATCATGATTGAATTTAGAGAATATTGTCCATAGTCAAGAATGTAGACTATAGTAATTAATAATAAGTAATAAATTCATAATTGACACATCATACCATAACTATTAAACTTACCACAATATCTCATCATTCAAATATTTGGATTCATCACCATCAAGTTCAAATAATCCATCATGCTCCATATTTTCTCTAGTTTGTATACCTTTGCTTGCCTGATGGTGATCCTTAGCTTCAACATGAATGATACCTATACTAGTACCACTACTTGAGTTACTGATCTCATTGTTTGAAATGTGCCCAAACCTCTTCTTTGGCATTTCTTCTTCTACAATTTTAGTATTTCCATTTTATAAGGAAAATTATTGACTTCATATATGGATGTATACAATCTCAAAATTTTTTCCAACTTACTGTGTAGTTTCTTTCTTACCTTTGATTTTAGGAACCCCAAAGCACTAAAAGCCTCTCATCCTCCATAGACCCCAATATCATGGTCAAACATAATTCAACAAGCTTGAAATTTTTTGACATTGAATCCCATGGTACTTTTCTCTGAGCTAGATGTCTTAAAAGTTTCGTTACTGATCCTTCTTCTCTAAGGTTCTGCATAAGATCATATTATTCCTTCATTGTCATGACTAAATGATAGAAATGATCTCTCAAATGAGATTCATCTAAAAATTCATTTACAGTTACCCCATTGATTAGTTTTCATTTGAAAAATTGATCTCTCAAAATCAATAGCTTATCTCTAAAAGCTTTAGGACTTCTTAAACTCCAATAATGGGAAAACACAATACACATGATTCAAGTAATTCATGCTGAGGAAATCTTTCTCTAATTTTGGAGGAAATATTATAAGAAATATCCTTCATATAATTCATTATAGACTCAACAATCTATTCAAACACTTCCTTTGTAATAATTAATTTTGGCTCATCCCCGTGGTCCCAGTGGGCATGTCGTGTTAGCGCTACCGGTCACGTTAAAAAGTTTACCTGGCTCACTACAATTTAGAGGGGGGGCCATGCTGCACCTGATTCATACAGTCTAATCAATTAAAAAAAAAACAATTAATTTTGGCTATGTGGGTTTCTTTCCTTTTCTCATGGACACAAGCATTCCATAGTAGTGCATTGGTATCTCAGCACCCCGTATATTGGCACAAAAATCCTCCTTTGTATTTAAAAAATTCTTTTTTACTAGGATTATCCAAATATGTGTTTCTCATCTACACTGAAAATTTTTCATCCACAAAAAATGAAACTAGATTTCTATAGAGATTATCGACGGCCGTGCATGTCATTTTACATAGTGTATTATATTTTGCAATATACATAAATCTTTGTTTGATCTTCTTCATTATATTTCTCATTTCCACTAGTATGGGGAGAATGACTTCTAATGTTAAGAGTGTCTCTACAATAGTTAAACTTTCAAGTTGCTCACCATATTTCTGTTGACCACCCTAATTGCCATGAGTTGACTCTATTGTACCAAGCAATGATGGATATTCAAAAAAAACTTGATGAGCTAGTCCATCCAAAGAGACCCATCTAGTATCAGTATCCTTAAGAAGCTTTCTGCCATTAGTTAGTCCCTTGAAAAATTGTTGAAATTCCCTAAATGATTTAGGAATTTGACAAAAGTGCTTATATATCTCTTTGATTAAAACTTCAACTCTATATATTTATGGAGAATTGCTAACAATTCCAAAAGCTCACTTCATTCTATGGGCCATGCACTGAATGCCAACAATGTAAGGTGCAAGAAAATATTTTAGCTATGTGACAAGACTATTCTTGTGGCATTGCATTACTAAAGCTCTATATGCTCCAATACACACCACCTTTTGGGAAATCATCATTTCATCTATACCTCCATATTCAATTAGAAAAATCTTTACTAGTTCAAACATGTCTTCTTCTTTTGAATTATTCTTCATTTTAACAACAATTAGTAGATTGGGTTGGTAGATGAAATTATGTACAGTATAGACATGCATACATACCCAAGAAGTATTTTCCCTTGTTGTTACCTCATCTAAAGATAATGAAATGAAATTTGACTCTTTAATTTTTACTTTGATATTTTCCTTTTCAACCTCAACAAGACAACTTGCTCATTTCTATCTATTGTTTGCTGACCAGTGACTCCTCGGATAACAATGAACTTTCACAAAGTGTAATAAACCACTCAATAATGGGTAATCTATCATGGCACACCCTTCACTCAAAATATCAAAGGCAACACTTAACTAAAGAAATTTACCCATTTCTTGAACTTCCATTGCTTTTCCAAGAAGAGATTTAATGGATCCTTTTACTTCAGTATTCTTTATTTGTATTTTCTCCTGAAATTCTAAGATTTTTTTCATTCTTAACATGCTGAAATTTCTCCTTGGTTTTCCATCTTGTCACTAATTTTTCCACTCCATATATGATTTTATTCTCATAAAATTTACCCATATGCTTTTCTATGGTGTCAATTTTTAGTGGCAACATCTTTTCCTTTCTATTTAGCCTTGTGCATATCATATATCCACATTCTACTAGAGACTCACCTTCTTTTGGATTGCATATAGGATCAATGAATGGATACTTTGAGGCCCATTCTATTTGAAAATTCCTAATCGATAGTTCCCACATCTGATCCTTTTTGGATTTTGCATTGTATTTCCTTTTTTCCTTTCTTGGTTGTGCACCATAACCATATTTAGAATTATCATCCAAGTCTATTATATTATTCTAGCTACTCTAGGTATTGATCTAAAGATCTTGGCTACTCTAGGTATTTACCTGAATATCTTCTCCAAGTTCATCATGATCAGAGATATTAGGTTCACCAACCTCTTCAATATGTGATAGTGGAATTGGCAGTGGCAATGGTTGGGAATCTTTTAAATGTATTGGTGATGTTGTAGCTTCCTAATTTTGGCCACAAAAATATGATGACAAGGTTTTGTGAGTGCACTTGGTCGGCCTTTCTTGAGTTCCACTACATGTAGGAGTCTTGCCCTTGTTTGTGTTTGACATATCCAAAGAAATATAGGCTTCCATAAAATTAAAGTTATTCAAAAAATGAAAGTCGACTATAGTTTATTACATATATTTATCTAAATAGTCCTAGGTCTCCTGGGTTATTGCATGACTCGGTGGTACTGGTCACTAGTCCCAGTTGATAATTGACCCCTAATAGTCTAACTTGTATCTACTAAATAAGAACAAACAAAAATTATAGAGAATAGACAAATAGGGGTCTGAGTTCCTCCACTCTGGCTAAAATATAGTGACCGCACTCATGACTTGCTCGATAATGATCTCAATAGTATGAGAAATTGAGACTTCACTATTGATTAGAATTGACACAACCTACTAATCTATGAACACATTTATACCACTCTTTTTTGGAAAAATTCATAGGAATATTATAGCATATACAAAATATTTGGCAAAGCATGCATAATACAAACACATATTCTAGAATTTCTAAGGTGAATATGGTTATCGATTATATGACCATGCATAATATAATTGGAAAAATTGAATTAATGCATGACATGCATCCACATATTTGGGGGATAGTGATAACTATAAGAAACCCCCTCCCTGAAAAATATATAAATTCATGGTGAATCCAACATTAATTTCAGGGGAAAAAATTAATTTCTATTGGCAATTTTTTTTTGATGTCACAGAAAGTTTAATGTTAGATGCAAATTTTCTTCAACCATTACAAAATTTCATAAAATCAAGGTGATTTTGTCCCTTTTTTTTCCATTCATTGGAAAAAAAATATTTATTGCATTACGCGATTTTTCCCATTTGTTGGAAAAAATATATATTGCATTAGGCAAATTTTCTCGTTTATTGGAAAAAATATATATTTGATTAGAAATTTTTTCCTTTCTATTGAAAAAAATATATAATTCATTGGTGAATGTGGCTGGATGACACGTTTGTGGAATGTCCTATTGCATTTATGGCATGGTGGAATCTATTTGAAAAAACATTCTTTAAATTGCAGACATCTTGGTAAATGGTTGCCATTATTAGAAAAGTAGTTTGTTGTCAAAATGGGTCTACCTATGGAAGAGGGATCATCAAATGAAAATCCAAGCCCTATTGTCAACCTAGATTTTTCTATAAAGGAGGATGAGAAAAAAAGTGATCTTACGATTGGGCTTATTGCCGCTTCACAAGTTTTCTCTACTAATCCCGAGGACGCCATCAAAGAGCTCAAAAAAGAGATGGAAAAGGAAAACCTCCAAGCAATATTATTTAAAATGGATCTCAACCCTGATAATTTTGAAGATCAATTTTCAGATGCGGTGGAACAACAAAACTAGAACTTCAATGCTTTTGGGATGTTTTGAAGGATAAAATAAGTGTTACACAAATAATCATCAGTTTAGTTAGGGTTTATTTTTTAAAACATATTATCAAAAGTGTATGATTTTGAAATGTAATTTGTTTGAAGCTTTGTCACTTCCCTTTTTCAGGAAAACCACAACTATTATTGGTATACTATAGTATGTATATATATATATATATATATATATATATATATATATATATATATATATATATATATATATATATATATATATATATATATATGAAGATGAAATGTAAAGTAGATGTAAAGTATATAATGCAAAGTAAAATCCTTTTTTTTGACATTTGATATTTCAGTAGGTATGGTTTTTTTTGGGGCTCTAGTTATTTTACAGTAATCATAAGTTTACTTATATATATATATATATATATATAAATATATATATATATATAAATATATATATATATATATATAAATATATATAAATATATATATATATATATATATATAATGCAAAGTAAAATCCTTTTTTTTGACATTTGATATTTCAGTAGGTATGGTTTTTTTTGGGGCTCTAGTTATTTTACAGTAATCATAAGTTTACTTTCTAAATTTGTGTGAATCGTAATTTCACTTTCTAGTAAGTACTTATTGGTTTCTAGAAGTACACAATACATACTACACATGCCACATGTGATGAGGAATTGATGTATGTGGTAATGGATTTTTGGGAAATGTTTCTTATATCATTTCATATCTCCAACATACGTGTGTAACAAGTAACGTCCATTTATAAACTATCATCCATCGAATGATAATATATCAATGGTTGAAGGTTTATTTCAGGCTAAATGTCTATAATGAAGCCTTGACCTTGTTCAAGTCTCTCAAATGGTGACATCTTTCCTTCCATCCTCTACCACTTGTAGTGGATAGTACATACATGTCTTTGTCACTGTTAGTGCATTACCTTTTCCATCGACTTTTCTCACATAACAAATTTTTTGACATGAACTTGCATTTATGTTGAAGATTTGTGAAGATTTAATAATTTAAAACAAATGAACTAGAAGCTAGACAAGCAAATATGTATGGAGTTAGGATCATTTCTTAGCCACTTGGCTTATTTATAGGTAATTGAGCTGCCTCTTTCATCATTGCTCATCTCATTTTTGGTAATCAATAGTCTAGTAATAGATACATACTTTTAGTGCTTGTTTAATCCTAGTTTGGTTTACTTGGTGGTAGTTTGGTAGAGTGGTAGGCCTTTCTCTATAGTCAAGATGACCACTCCAATTTTCTCGACATGCAAATTAGAAGAGGAAAAAAAGGCCTTTTTAGGTGAAGTCCTTGATGAAAACCTCTTGTCAATCTACAATGAGGTTTTTCCTACTACAACTACTACTATGAACTTCATTATTCATGCTGTGAAAATGGTTCTGGGGTTTTAGTTTTTGGAGATTGAGAATAGGTAACATGTCAAGACTAACATTATGTCCCATTTTCTACCCTCTCTGCTTGACCTTAGAGAAGCAAGGGTTGACATTTTGGTGCTCCTAAGGAAGACTTTTAAAGTAGAATACTTGGGCAATGAAATTGATATTATTTCTCATGCAAAATTAGGGGTGGGGATCCCTTGGATGTGTGAAATCCATAAGCTTTTTGAACTTGGCTAGAATGTAGCCCTGTAACCATTTTTGTTGGGCTTGATTGTTGGGTAGTTGAAGCACCATAAGAAATGGGCATGAATTGGCTTGGATTTTCTCCAAAAATGGTATAACCTAGATGAAGTAGCACATGACAACCCATGGCTAAAAGAATTCACAACCTTAGTCTAGTCTTGTGCTTCCTACAATGACTAGTATAGTAGTACTAGGGTTTTCCCCTGAAGTTTGGTTTCAATTTCCATTTTGTTTTATCAAATTACAATCAATGCACATGCCTCTAGAGTCTCTAGACTCTACTTCAGATTGTAATTTTCAAGTGACAATGAATATCAATGAAATTTCTAAAGTTCCATATAAAATTATATTTCATAGTTATGCTTACTTATGCAATATTTTGTCATTTTCCAATTTTTCTAATAAATTGTTAAGAAACAAAATATAACATTTAAAATTGAATTAAAATTAACTTATTGAGGTTTCACATTTAACAATCAATTTAATCGATAGTTACTTTTACAATCAAATTTAACTATCCATTGGATAGGCTTATTTTACAATCAAATTTAAAGTATCATTGAAAAACTATTTCATTTTTAAAATTAGAAATATTCTAATATATTTAAGAAATGTGTTACTACTATTATAAAGTTAAAAGGTCATGCCATGATGACTGTTGGATGAACAAAGATCAATGCCTTCTAATGATTTTTAGGCTAAATTCAACAATAGACGACTGGCTTTTCCAAAAGACTTAGAAACAAGACACGTGGCAAACATGGTCAAGTGTGAAATCACTATGCTCATAGTAGCACTACTCGATCAAGTTAGATCAACGACCAGAGATTCTTTTCAAAAAAATGTGGGGCACACTCAACTAGTTTTATAAATGCAACCAGAAAAAAGACATTGTTATCTCTAGTCTATAATAACTAATAATATGCTATAGAAGAACGTTCAACTATTCATATTTTAATCACTTTTTAATTAAAACTATAAGTATGCTATGTGAATTAGAATAATTCAATTATACTGTATTAGGTCCTTAAAGTTAATTATATTTTAAGCATCTTCAAAAGCATAAAATAAGATAATTATTTTTTTAATGTAATGTTTGGATACTTTAGAATAACTAAGAAGGGAGGTGGGGTGAATTAGTTATCCAAGGTCTAGATGTATAAATAAAAATTTTCATTACTTAGTGAACCCATAAAATATTTATACTCATGCATGCATCCATAAGATTATGCAATCACTTTAAACTTGTAGGTTACTGTCAAATCAACTTGGAGAAATGTAAAGCATGAAACATAACATATTCATCAACACACTTGACACAATGATTTACATGGAAACCCAAATTGGGAAAAATGACCAGTAACATGCTACTCTTTTTCACTCTTCTAAAGTGATGCCCTTTGAAAGGCCAACCCTATTAAATGTTACAATATACACTATTAAATGTGACCCTGTTAAAGGATTTCAATCACCTTATTAGAAGTAAGCCTTGTTAGAGGACTTTAGGCTATTCACTTGGAATGCCACCCAGTTAAAGGATTTACAAATGACTGTTAGGTCAATCTTAATCCAAAGGATTTACCCTAGACTGATACAATTGTTAGAGAGTAATAGTAAGGCTTTGATTTGATACAACTTACAACTTCTCTTGCAGATTATAGATCTCTGTTCAGTCCTCAATTCTACTTGGCCTTCATACTTTGTAGCAGTGATAGCTTGTTCACCCTTCAAGCATTCATCTCCTTAAGCCTTCTTTCTTAACATGCCATTGCAAACTCTTCTCTTAGGTCACTTGATGAAGCAAGACCCTTGACTCCTTGTCTCCCTTAGGTTCTCAAACATGACAACTTTTCTTCATGACCAAGAATTCATATAAATAGAAAATTAATATATTTTGCTGCTCATTTTCCATTGTCCAAATTTAAGTTTCGGACAGATTAGGTAGGATACAATGTATCTACCCCATATCTCATATCTCTTCTAGAAATTTCTCCTAGAATCTACTTTGATTTCACCTAAAAATCATTTACCTCAAATTTTATGCCACTAGCTCATCACCCTATCCTCCACCTAGTTCATGAAATTTGAGAAAAGAAACTTGTCATCTTAGATTCATTGAATATTTGATCTTTTAAATAATGTATTAGCTTGACATTATCAACCTTCTGATGCTCGACACATACTACATTTCTTGACATCCACTATGAAATTACTCGGCACCTACTAGAGTTTACTAGTGCTTGACATAAACTAAAATTTACTCGACATAAACTTTTTTTCTTAGCATACACTAGAATGAAATTTTACTTGGATCCAACTAATTTTATGCTTGGCTTACACTAACTTTTCTCGACACTTACTATCCACTCGGTCAAGCTTGGTAGACAAACTTTGTGTAAATTGTTCTTCTAAACTTTCTAAGTGTAACCAATCTTTGTAACCTTAAGTAGATTATAAATACATCATATCATCATTGTCTTAACTAATCCTTGTACTTTATTACATAATCATAACTCAACCTTTCCTCTAGGTTCTATTGTTACATCTTTTGATTAAATCCTCTTCATCAATCAACTAAGTGATGGTACTTTAATATTATAAGCAGTTATCTTACCAACAAATAGCAGGTTTGACATCAACGAAAAAACCATGATTGAAACATATAGTATTCTTTGACTATCTCCCTATTTCAATAATTTCAATAATGATATTTTGAAGCATATCTCAACACCGAAATAGTTTAGTTTGAAATTCAATGCACATTACACAAATGCACAAGTGTTAAAATCTTGTTATTATTATAGTATAATAATAATTAATATTATAATTATAATTTAATATGATGATGCAAGTGTTAATATAATAAAGGGGATGCCACCACTACCATTGGATGAGCAAGGATCAATGACTTGAGATGTATTTCAGGCCGATTTGGGTAGCACTCAACTTGTTTTCCCAAATCACTCCTGAGAGAAGACATGTTGCATACATTTAATAGTAGTGACTATTCGATAATCATTTTGACATGGATAGTGGATATCATATTGACATGCGTGATAGGGATTTAGGCTGACCATCATTCAATCAACTTAGATCAATGACTCCAAATGAATTTCAGGCCAATTTTGGCAATAATCGACTTGCATTCACATATTCCTTAGGAAGAAGACATGTGGCATACTTGACATAACATCTATTGCAACATCCACATCCTTTATAGCAATAAACATCATTCAATCAATAAAGATTGAATGGTCCTAGTTGTATTTCGCATCGATTTTGGTTGGAGTAGTCTTGCTTTCTCAAATACCATAGAAAGAAGACAAATGCCATACATGAATCAGGTTAGAAAGAAGACACGTGGCATTGATCTAGGCCATGGTGCTATAATAAGACATGTAAAGATCGGCAGCTAACACCATTGGAAAATCAAAGATCAATGACTCAAGATTTATTTTGGGCCGAATTTGGCTACCTTCAATTTTGTTTCAAAATTTCCTCCAAAAAGAACTCTTCAAAAAGAAGTTTTCATAAATTAGTGATAACTATTAGATTTAGTCCTGAATTATAGTATAACATTGTACATTTATGGTTTCAAAAATAATTATAATAGAAGTTGTCCACTGTACAATGTATGTTAGAATTAATATCAAACACATGCTTGAGTAATTTTATTTTGTGCATACCATAAGGTTTAGTTTTCATTATTCAAACTTGGATTTCTACTGTGTGCACAAATTATCAATCCAAGGACCAAGATTTAGAAAATGCAGTGGAGCTATGAGCATCAGAAACCTAGTCTTCTTTGAACGCACAATGTTATAGAAAATATTTATCAATTACAGTTTCAACTTTCTGAGTAAGAACTAAGATCCTGATTCCTTAACACATTTTTTATTGATAGTTTAGTAATTAGTATCGGCTGTGAAATTTAGGGTTTTATTTTCAATTTATCATGCATTGTAATCCTAAATTATGTACTTTTAGTAGCCAGGAAACTTCAAAAGTTAAAAATTACAAATATAATTTAGGGTTTAAATGTTATTCAAGTCTGTAAATTGTAATTGTGTTTGTGTATAGTTCTATAAAATTAAAACATACAAAAGGAGTGGCATTGGTAATGGAATTATAACCCAAAAGTAAATATAAGGGACCCAAAAACTAGTTTTTGACATGCACAAACTTGTTAAAATGACAGGTTTTACTAATGAATTCCATGATATTTTGGATCTAATTATCTATTGAAGGTGTCTTAAGGCGATCTAATATACAATTGAAGATAAGTGGGATGATGCACAAAAATAATCAAAATATATTAAATTGAACACCATGATAGGGACCATTGTAAGCAAAGTTGTAATGTGGATCGGTGGAATTGCTCGCTTGAGGTTCCTTCAAGTATTCCTTTGTCCATAATTTGTAATAGTTTGTGCTGAAAACTATGATGAAAACATAAAGGCAATTGTGAACCAAAACACACAGGATGTTAGAATTCTTTTAGAATAATTGAGGGGGGGGGGGTGAATCAGTTATTCAAGGTCCAATAATATCCATTACAATTTTTTTAATAAAATGGGGGTGAATCAGAAGTACTAGCCTTTTTAGTTTCTTGTCAAATCCTTAATGGCATTTAATTGAAATTATCATGCATGCAATTAAACATTAAACAATCATGAAAAGTAAACATGCATCACCTCATAACACAAAGGATTTTGGTGACCTAGAAACCCTCCAGGATTAAGAAGGTAAAACTGGGGTGGGGATGACACCCACAAAATTACTGTGCAATTGTTTTCAACCACTTCTGATAGTTTTCCTTGTTATAGGCCTGCCCTATTAAAGGTTTTACACATTCTTAGATGTAACCCTGTTAGGAGTGTACCCTATTAGAGGACTTAAGAACGTTCAACTTAGAATGCCACCCTATTAAAGGATTTACATAGAGCCATTAGGCCCACCCAAGTCCATGGGATTTATAGTCACCTTCTCAAAAGAATCTTTTATCCCTCTCTAAGGATCTCCTATCCTTCTCTTGAGGATCTCTTATCCTTCTCCTGGGGATCTTCTATCCTTTTCTTGAGGCTTATTCACCTAGCTATTAAGCTAACCTAGAAATGTAGGATTTCAATGTCTAATACAATGGTAAGAAAGTATTAGAAAGGTTTTGACCTAATAAACATTACAACTCTAACCTTGCAGATTTTAGATCACTCTTCAATTCTTTTCTTTGCTTGGCTTTTCTTCCTTGCAGCGCTGACAACTTGTACACCATTCAAGATATGTCTCCTCGAGTTCTTCCACTTATTATGCCAATGCACTCTATGGTCACTTGATCAACTTAGAGTCTTGATGCTCTGTGCTTACTCCTCAGTGTGTCCTCTTCTTGACACTTCACACTAGCCTTCTCTTGGCTTCTTCACATGACCACACTTATGACCAACTCACTCACTCTTGATCTCTGACCTATAACCTCCTTATAAAGAAGTTCTATTCTTCATTTTCCACTCAAGTCTTCTTGCTTATCAATTTGAATTGATTTTCGAAATTGTTTTCCCTCCAAAGTGTTTCTTCTAGAAAACCCATCAGTATTTGCCTTGAATTTGTCTGCATAGTTTACATAAAATTTTGTGACATCTACTCATCATCCTTATCATCCAACTAATTCACAAAATTCAATGTAACAAACTTATTATTATTGATTTGGCAATTCTTTTGAATTTAACAAATAATGCAGCAACTCAACATCATTGGTTTACTGATGCTCGACATTAAGTGGGTCTGGATTGCTCAGCATCCTCTGTAGTTTTTGCTTTACTTGGCACCTAAAGCTTTCCTGTATTACTTAGCTTCTATTGTTTTCTTGAATCACCTGACTTCTATTTACTTCGTAATGCTCGGCTCTTGTTGGATCCTAAATTACTCAACAAATGTTGAATTCTGTATAGCTCAGCATATGAACATCTTTGTTACTCGGCATATACAATTTTCTGGATCACTTGGTACCTGAATGATTCTTGATTTTCTCAGCATCCACTACCTTTTCCTGATGCTCAACACCTAAAGAAAATTTCTTAGCATCCACTACCTTTTTTTGATGCTTGGCACCTAAAGGATTGCTTGATACTCACAGATGAACTTAGTCAGTCTTTGCACATGATTTCATCATTGTCTTACCTAATCTTTATACTTCATTACAACATCATAACTTCAACCTTTCTCTAGGTGTTCTATTTACATCTTTTTGATTAACTCCTCCTTGTCAATCAACTAAGTGATAGTATTTGGATCAGTTAAGCAATTGTCATTCCTGTAGTTAGCAAGTTTGACATCAATGAAAAAAAAATGATCGAAAACATTCTTTACCAATTCCATCATTCTTCATTCAAAGATCTTTTTCAATCATTTCCAACACAAGAGGTAATTTTTTCTATCACAAAGAGTGAATTTGATAGACTATTGGACCTAGGGTTTGAATAACAAAATCCAACCTACATTGACCTAGAAAAATTGGCAGAAACATATGACAAGTTAGGTTCAGATAAAAAATATTGTTATATTAGAGGGTTAATAGACACTTTCAATCTGCCTCATGATCATAAACCTCCTTAATGATTTTCAATATTCATTGTTTTAAAAAACCTGTAAGATGTAATTATATTATGCACATTGTACATCACATGAACAAACAATTTTTAATGATTAAAAGAGGGGTAGACCCACTATCATAGAAGACATTTAGGTACACTACCTACTTGTGCTATCTTCTATTATTAAAGCATCATCAAATTTTTGAAACAAACAAGCTTTAGCTTAATTTTGGTAAACCAATATTTGAATGGAAAACAATGATTAGGATGGGTGTTCCCCAAGGGAACTACAACCACTTTGTAGACATCTTTTTAGCACCACTTTATCATTAAATTACAGACACTTCAATTCCTAGATTTCTTGTGTCTTGTAAATGATTAATTCAGCTAGTAAGTCAAATTCAATTGGCTGACTAGTATTTTATGGAAGAGTACGCTGATTAAGATTTAATGGTTTAGTTGTAGAACCCTACAAACTTCCTATACATGTGCTAAAGAGGGTATTTGCATTGGAATATGTATGACAGATGGAAAGCACAGATGCATTGTTTCATGGTCAACAAAAGAAGACAAATTTTCCTTCATTGTCTATTGGATGTAGAGGGTTTACATTTGAGAGGAGAGAATTGAATGTGGTACAAGAATTAAAATTTTATGTTTCTAGGCACTGACAGTATGACCCACTAAACATATTTTGGTACAAAGCTTGTGTAGAATGGGAACTCCACAAGCATATGCCAACATGAGAGTGTGCCATTGATTGAAAGATTTCACATATGGACTCATGGGAAGAGGTCAAAATAGAGATGAAAAATACTCTAGTGAAAAAAATATTTCAATACATTTATTGTCAACATAAATTAAAGACTTGTATAGACAGAAAGAAAAAGTACAACCTATGAGATCCTATAATTTCTATTGAATAATGGATCATCCAAGTAAACAACATCTTCCAAATTACATAAATCATGATTGTGTAGCTGCAAAGTGGTGTTAATAAAAACTTAATGCATTTTGGGAGATGAGGAAGAATCTCAGCAAACCAAATGCCTCTGCAGATTTTGAAGACTTTCCTAAGGATGAAAAATTTAGCAAATTATGGGATAATGAGCATCCAAATGTAGCAACTTCACAACATGATGTAACTAATGAAGGCAATGAGTATGAGGTTTGTAAGGATCCTTCATCCATAGCCACATGCATTGCAACTAGTTCCACTAAATCCCCTACTCCAAGTAGTAGTACATCTGATTCAACAACAACTAGACAATATGTTGTACTTAACCAAAAAAAAGGAAAAAATATGGCATAGGGGAAAATATGATAAAAAAATGGGTTATCCAAGTGATGGTGTTCTGGGCATAATAGGTCGAGGAAATTGGTATCCAGTTCCCGTACCAAATGTATCGAAACGTGGTCATAAACCAAACATTGGAGATGAGTTAGATGACCCATTAGGTTCAAAAAAAGGTAAACCCTAGCAATTTTTTGTCCTAGGTGGATATATAACCTCCCCAGTTGTTTCTTCTGGAAAAGGTGTGATGCGACTGAAATTTGACAAGATCCTTGTCCTTGGAGTTGAAGGTCATTGTGCAAAGAAGTAAAAGGTTTTGGCTACTGATACTGATACAATGCCAGTCTCAACTCCCTCAACACAAAAAATCCATAAAAATCCAAAAACTCCACTTGTTAGTGGCAATGGGGTAGGTTTAGGAAGGGGTGATGCTATTGGTATTGGTAATCCTCAAAATGCAATTATTACAACCTTAGGCATTGATGGAGAAAAGTATAATGTTACAAGTTCTGTTTCTCCTTTCAAGCATTGCATTGTATCAATAGACCCAAATTTTGAGTTCAATAATTTTGTATCAAATTTTCAAGAAACCACAAAGATAAATAGAAAAAATAATAAGGCATTCATGAAGGATGTACTTGAGGTGGTTCAATCTCAAGAACCTGCATAAAGTAGGATATTTCCAACATATAACACCAATAAAAAAGTGATGGAGTTTATGATTGTTTGTCTCCCACAACTAGGTAATAACCCACCAAAGAGTGAGGTAAATCCATCAAATTTTTATGTTAGCACACTATCTAAAAATTTCTCCAAAGTACAAAATGTGGACAAAGTTAGTGTATCAAAAAAGACCAACTCTATGGTCTACAATTCACTATTCAACGTGGAGAGAGAGAGAAAAGACTAGAGAAGGCAATTGAAAAGTTAAAAGTAGACCTAGAAAATACAAAGGAAAGGGAGAAAGCAATAGATAGAAGGTGCATAGAAATAGAGAAAAGGATTACAAGTACTTCCTCTCAAGGACCAAGTGTATAGCCTCAACCAAAAAATATGCAGGCAAAAATGAAAATTTTGAAGGAACAATTGGAAGAAAGAAACAAAAAGCTATTTGATGTAAATGTAGAGAGAGAAGAAAAACTCAAGATGTTGAAGGAACAATTGGAATAGAGCAATAAGAAACTCAGTGATACTCTAAACCATGTTAATATGGAAGCTGATGAAAAACTCAATGAACTCAGGGACAAATTGCATGAAAGAAATAAAAAAACTTGAAGATGAAAGAGAATCTATGGTAGATATTTTCAAAAAGTTAGAGTCTGGTGGAGATACAATCAATAAAATAAATAAGGAATTGGACAATGAGAAGGAAAAAGCAAAAATGTGGGAAGAGAAAGCAAAGCAAATAAAGAAACAAAGTGAAAATCAGTTGTCACAAATGGTGCAAGAGGTGCAAAAGGCTAATAAAACAATCAAAACCTCATAGAACAACTTTTTTGAGTCAAATGAAGAAAAAAAAATTTAGTCAAGCTAATTAAATAAAAAATGTGGAGTGAAATTATGAAAAATTTTGGTAGGTTGTGTGATTGGTTTGAATTGCATCAAAGTTTTCAAGCTATTTGTAGGAGTATCAAAGAGTAGATTGAGAAGAACAATGACCTTTTTAAGCTCAAGAAGATTGCAAGACATATTATACACATAATCAACACACATAATGATAGGTATTTGGCTAGCCAAGGAGTTCATGACTATGTTAGTGCATCAGTAAAGACATCAACTATCATTAAAAAATGCCAGAGTATAAGGAAAGGATAGGAAGATTTGAACTCAATTGGGAGAAAACTCAGCAAGATGGATGAAAGAGAAAAATTAATGATAAGTTTTGGTTTTCCTACTCCTTGCTCTAGTAATTCATCAATGACATTTATTGGTAGGGAAGTTTACAAAAAAGAGTTGGAGGCAAAAATGATGTCTAAAGTAGTGATGTTTCCTCAGGATCCAACTCTTGAAGGCATTTTGAATTGCATTAAACCATTGGAAAATTTGAATGCCTTATTGGATGTAGCATTGATTTCAAGTAAATCTTCCAAATATGGAAGTATGATGAAGCTAAAGGTCATCTACTATAATGTAAAAAAATGTTAAAACACCAAACAAAGTAGACTTCAACATCCTCAAAAACCTGACTGAATCTTTAGTCATATGATAAGACATCCATCAAGCATCAAAGTATGTATAATGTGACACTTGGAAAGTGATTTTAATCATCTTTTTAGTTTTAACTTTATTTCTATTTGTAATTGTTTGATATTATTTTAAAGTTTGAACTTTATTTCTTGAACATGATAAACAGAATAGAATTAAAATGCTATTTTGCTTACTAGGCCTATCAAATGAAAAGGCAAAAAATGTAACTAATACTGAATTTGATCATAGTATAAGAGTCTAAGACTCTTCCCATGAGGAAAAATGACCTGCTATTGTTTCTCCCTTATTTCTATATTTGTATAGAAGGGAATTTAGGGTCAATTGCTAAATGTTATCATTGAAAATTTAGTACTTTTTGTTGGCATTAAGTCATGTTTGTTATTAGTGACAACACTTATTTTGATTTTTTATGGTTACCAAGATCTTTGTTTAGTCTCTAGTGTTTGCTAAGAAATTTAGTGGTTACCAAGTTTCATAGTTCATACTGAGAATTACAATGGTTACCAAGTTTCATAGTTCATACAGAGAATTACAATGGTTACCAAGTAAATTTAGGTAGTGCAAAGTCCAATAGTTCAGACCAAGCAGTTATGTTCTTACCAAGTAGTCAGTGGTTACTAAGCTTCGTACTAGCTATTGAGTTATCAATTTTTATGATGAGAAGCTAGTGTTAATCGAGTAATGGGATAAGTAGTGTTTACCAAGTGTAGGTATGGTAACATGGAATTTAGTTTCTACCAAGTGACATAGTATATACCGAGTCTCAAGTGTATACCAAGTTTGAAGCTACATTGAATTGATTAGTTGGATCAAGCCTCTAACTCTACTAAATACATGATGATGCTGAGTAATGTAGTGGATGCTAAGTATTAGAAATTCACCAAGTCAACTTTCAGAACCCAAGTTTTTACATTTGGGCTAACTTAGTAATATTGGTGTTATCTTGTGTTTTGGCTGACCTTGTAATTATGAGAATTGGGTTGGTATATATATGTAATGTATTGTATCATACCTAATCATAGTTAAAGAAATACAAGTAATATTTTGATGCATGAGAATGTGAATGTGAATCATCAACAGAGCTAAGTGTTGTGCAAGGTCAAATTAGGAGAAGTTAAGTTACATCTATCACAAAGAGGTGATTTGTATTTCAAGGATCTTAATAAAAAAATTAGTTCTAAGTCAAATCTATTGTTTCATCCTAACAAGTGAATCAGCTTCAAATACTTTAACAAGGTAGACTTAACAATCTTTTCTTAAATCTCTTTGTCGAGTGCATACCTCATTGTATGTTTGTAAAACCTTTAACAAGGTGGACCTAGCAGTTCTAATTGCTCCTAATAGGGTAGATTATCAAAAGTCATCATTGTAAGCCTTAATTGAAGTTTTTTGGGTATCATCCCCACCGAAATTTTACTTTCCATTTGGAAGGTTTCTAGGTCACCAAATATTGTGTTCATGTGCCATGTTTCAGTTTCTCATGCATGTAGAAGATTAGATTAATTAATGATAGATGGATTATGTTATTAAGTGCTGAATTTATTCAAAAGTTTTGAGATTATTGATTCACTCCTCCCCTCTCATTCACCTAGCTAGTCTTGAATATTTCTAACAATTGGTATCAGAGCTTTGTGGTTCTTAGGATAAACTTTGATAGCTTGAGCAAAGATTACAGATAATGATGATATTCAGACTTGACAAAGCTATTGATAATGAAAAGTTAGATCTAGAAATGGCCATAACTCAACTCAAGCAAGCAAAAGAGCATCTTTCCCAATCCCTAAAAAGAAGGAAGGAACTTGCCAAATAGATGAATGATCACTAGTAAGTTGAAGAAAATATTGAAGTCTTTTTCCCCTCAAATAGTTTAGATGAAGCAAATGATGCAATAAAAGAATTCCTAGAAAAGAATGGCTCCCTACAAGAAGAGGTAATAAAATTAAAAAGAGAATAGGAAATTCAGACAATAAGATTGTGTGAAATCTCAAAATAAAGAAATAAGGCTAGAGAAGACTTGGAGGCAAGGAATAATGAAACTCAAAATCAATCCCTTTAGCAAGAAAGTCTTACCAATCAAATCTCCAATGCAAATGAAGAAATCATGAGTCTGGGATCTGAAAATGAAAGGTTAATGAATGATTTAAGCACTGAAAGGAAAATCAATGAAATATTGAAAGTTGATCTAAATTTTGAGAAGCAACTCAATGAAATAATATTGAAATCCCAAGTAGACATGGATCAATTGAGTAAAAAAAATGAGCAGAATCTTTATAGACAAAAGAAGAAGGTGAATCCTCCAAACAAGGTTGATATTATTGTGGTAAGATAGGTCATACATCAAATAGAGGTTGGAGAAATGGAAAGAAAAAATTCAATGGTAAATGCTACAATTGTAGTCAAAATGGTCATAAAGCTAATGAATGCAAGGAAAAACCAAAGGTTGAAGGAAAATGTCACAAATGCAAGAAACAATGTCACAAGGCATTAGAATGAAGATCAAAACCATTCAATCCATTTGAAAAATTTATAAAGGAAATATTTGGTTGGGACTACAATACTTGGTGTAGATGTCACTACTGTGGAGAATATGGACATGTTGGCATAAAGTATGGTAGGCATCACTTGAGAAGAAAGGATACTATAATAAGATTTTACACACGTGCTAAACTTGGTCATATAGCTAAGAATTGCATGAATATAGGTAGTGTTGAAGATGAAAAGAAAGCAAAAGCTAATAACATCAGGAAAAAAATGAGATAGCAGTGGATTCCTACATCTACCAAGCAAGCTAGTTTAAGTGATGGTGTTCCAGTCACTCAAGAAGTGGGTGACTCCATCATTTCTAATTAAGTTCTTAAGGAAGAATTGGAATTGTATTCTCAAGGTCGCATCTTAAATAGTTCCAATTGAAATGAAGAAAAATATCCAAATCAGTATTCCAGATACAAAGGGATCGCAAAATTTTAGCATCAGTTATCACCCAACAAGGCTGGCTCATTGGCTCTACTGAGAAAGGTTGGGAGTAAAAAAGTTTTGTTTGGTTGCTAAGTTAAAAGCTTCTATTGTGCAATCTATGCAGATAGTGGATGACAGTTTGTCACACACTATGTCATTATGGCTCTCATTGTACAGAGCATTAATGGGATTTTTTAATATCAGAAGGTAGGAATTTGACTTCATTTTCATTGCAAATTCAGTATATTCAAAATAGAGTGATTTGAAGAGCATTTTAGCGATCTTGAGCAGTATTTGCAGCAAAGTTTTTTGAAGAACTTCCTCAATTTATCAATTGATCATGACATCTAGTAGTAGTAGTAACAATGCAAAGAAAAGATCAGAGATGTTGGTGTGAGGCATTGAATTGAAAGCCCCAAATTTCAAATTGGTACCAGCAATTGTAGAAACCCTCGACCCAAATGGAGCTTAGTCACAAATTCCACCAAAGGCACTCCTTATTAATGATATTAGAACTCATTTCAAATGTGATTACAAGAGATAGGAACCCTAGGAAAGAATAGGGCCCTAGGTAAACTATGTATGGATGGAACTCTTAAGCTTGAGCATAAACACCTAGAGGAGAAAGGCTTAAGCCACATTCCTTACCTACCACAAAGCTTTTAGATTAAATGGATTAGATATATCTCAAGCTGAGTCCATAATGGTCAATTGTGGTTAGAGCAGTCATTTTTTATTTTGAAGAAAATGATTCATCATATTACTAGTCTCCCTATGCTTAACAAGGCTAAAGTCACGAAAACCCTAGGTTGGGATGAGCTTTAGAAGAAAACCCTAGCTAAATGGGATGGTAGAGGATTGAAAATTAGCAATGTATCTAATGTGGAACTCAAATTTGGTATTCATATTATTCCTCATAAGATCTACAACTCTAGTTGACTCAATAATGTGTCATGTGAGGGAGTTGACCTAGTTTACAAGGTTGTTAAGAAGAATTTGGAATATGACTTAGCAGACTTAATGTTGAAGCAACTGAATAAGAACATGGAAAGTATTAGGACCTCGAAGAATAACGCATGAAAATTTCGTTCTCTATTGACATATTTGTTCTTTTATGTTCAAAAGTTTTTCCCTTCTAAAGGAATAATGGTATTGAAAAAAGACACTCCAGTTTTGTACCAGATGAATGATTTTATAGCTGAAATGAGTGAGAATGTTGATAGTATCATGGAAAATTATTATGAAGTTTTTGAAGATAAGATGAATAATATATTTAGGATACCTCAAAAGGTGGTTGAAGACTACAAGGATGATGTCTATTTTATAGTTGATTGTGACAGAATATACATCCAAGCAGTAAGGCCTAGAATAGTGTGGGTGAAACCTCTTCCTTATGAGGTTAATATTGATGAAACAAAAGAAATAATTGAAGCCATAGTTAATGAGCCCATAGATCCAAAGGAACCTATGTTTGGAACCTATGATGAAGCCAAAGCCAGAATAGAACTTGAAATTAAGCTTCCAGAGGTAGTGAATAAAGGTAAGAGGAGGATATCAACATTGAAAATAGCAATGCCCCTCTTATGCTTATTGAGCTAAAAGATGAAGAAGAATCTAAGAATGAAGAAGAAGAATCAAATAAGGAAGAAGAGCCTATAAAGAAGTAAGGCAGGGTGATTATCACCGAGCCACCTAAGCCCTCTATAGCTGTATTCACAAGAAGATCTAAGAAGAAAGCAAGAAAAGATGAAAGTGATCTTGTCTTTAACCGACCTCCTCCTACATTCCAAGAAAGACTAAATCAATTGAGAAAGGTGCTGGAATAAACAACTTCAAGGCACTCAAGTATGAAACCAAGACTCTATCAGAATAGAAAGTTGTTTAATATTTGATCATGGATAAGCTAGGCAGATGGAAATTCTCTCTTGATTAGTTTGCATCTCAAATTCCTATAGTTTTGTTACATAAGGTAAAGGTTGGATGGGATAACATCATTCAAATAGTAAAGGATATTTTTTCTCAAAATATAAAGTAGTTGGTGCCCAACTTGATAGATGCAGAGGTGAAGAAAGCATTTAAAGACAATGAAAGCAAAATGGATCTAAAATTCAATACTTTTCTTGTTCTAATGAAATATGTTAAAGATGTTGTGAAGAATGCAATAAAATTATGGAAGAATGTGTTCTATCTTCACAAGCTAAGTCAGAATCTAGTTGAGGTCAATGATGATGATGACAGTGACAAGGATCTAGATAATGAAGAAGGCAATACTCCTTGTGTCACCATTGATGCTGAAGAATATCAAGATTTGATGAAGGATGGTGAAGAAGAGAAAGAGGAAGAAGCTTAAGAGGAAGATAGGCAAAAAAAAGAAAAAAGTGATCTAGTTAGTATAGCTATAGAAGTCATAGCCTCCATTCCTCACTCTTTAGTAAAAATAGTAGCATCATAAAGCATGGAGATAGCTTTAGCAAGTGTGATTGTGACCACAAAAAATACATCATCTATCCAATCACTCTTCACTCCCACTCAACTCCAGGTATCTCTAATTGAAGTGTCTACCACTTCATCTACCAAGCTACAACCCTCCTCTTCTTCAGTGCCTGAGTTAGGTTCATTAGCAGTAAGTGCAATTTTTAGTTCTACAAATTTTGACTCTTTAGTTTTGTCTACTACAGTTTTTCTTGCTCCAGTAAGTGTTCCTATTGTAAGTACTTATATCAATATGCCACCTATTAATACCTCAATTTTGGGTAGTACATCAATTTTGGATTCTTTTATTGCTCCAGTAAGCATTCCATTAGTAGGCACTATACAATTTTTTACTGCAAGCCCTAGTATTTTCACCGTTGTTTTTGCTTCAAAATATAAAGCATTAGTATCAGAAGTTGAACCAAAGACACCACTAAAAATTTTGATTAGTGGAAAAGAAATCGAGGAAGATATTGATCTAGAGAAGGAGATTGAAAATCCCAAAGTTAGATTTTGATATTGCTACTGTAGAATAGATGAGATTAGTCAGTCAGCTACTTGAATAGAAAGCCAAACAGAAGCAACTAAGAGAAGAGAGAGATAGGGAATTCAGAATTATAGAAAGTACCAAGAATATTTTGACAGAGGCTATAGGAGTAGATGTTGATTCTTCTCAACATATTTTGTTACAACTAGAAGAAATAGTTAATAAATTCAATGAGAATTCTATTGGCTAGGATAAGCTTATGGAAAAGGTAGAGAAGAAGTTTGACAATAAATTGCTTGAGCAAATTGCTTAGAAAATTGCCATCCATTAGGTAGAATTCTCTTCAATTTTGGCAAATCTTGAAGCATCCTACACAAATGTAACATCTCTTTTTGCTAAGTTGTGTGATGTTACCAAGTATATAAAAGAAATAAAGGGTAAATTGAGTAAGATTGATGAGGGTCTGAAGGCCAGTACTCAGAAGTTGCATCTTAACCCTAGTTCAAGCTCTACACACCACATGAGAGTCAGATTCCTATTAGATATGTAGGAGAAGTTGTTAAGCAAGGATTAGGTCTACACTTATAGACATCTAGAACATGATCCTTCCTATCATGGATACAATGCAAAAGTACATTGCTTATTCAAAAACATTGATCCATGACAAAAATTTTTCAATTGCAAATCATATGATTGAACTCTCTATAGAAGTCCTAGTTGCACTTCAAATTTTCAAAATTTTAAAAGAAAATGGGGACAAGACCTTAAATCTTATTCTTAAGGTACACTATGAGTTTCTCTCACATTTTGGTGGCTCTATATAAGTAGATTTTAAATCTTTGGTATTATTGTCAAAAAGGGGGAGAGATATGTGCATAATATAAAAGAGGAGAGATTGAGGAGGAGAGATATTTGTATTTACACTCAGTATGATATTATGCCTGATATGATACATACATTGTATGGGGGAGACATATGCAAAATGTGTATACAACAGAGTTACAAAGACAAATTTTAAAAAATCAATAATCAAAATCAACATATTAGTGTACATAAGTTTTCACTAATAAGTGTTTTTGTCACTAATGCCAAAGGGGGAGATTGTTGGTATTAAGTCATGTTTGTTATTAGTGATAACACTTATTTAGATTTTGTATGGTTATCAAGCTCTTTGTTCAGTCTCCAGTGTTTGCCAAGCAATTCAGTAGTTACCAAATTTCACAGTTCATAATGAGCATTCTAATGGTTACCAAGTAAATTTAGGTAATGCGAAGTCCAATAGTTCAGACCGAGCAATTCAGGTCTTACCGAGTAGTTTGTTGTTATCGAGCTTCATAGTGACTATCGAGTTATTAGTTTTTATGATTAGAAGCTACTGTTAACTAAGTAATGGGATAAGTAGTGTTTATTGAGTACAAGTATGGTAAACATGGAATTCAGTTTCTACCAAGTGACACAATATCTACTGAGTCTCAAGTGTATACTAGTTTTGAAGCTACATTGAAGTGGTTAGTATGAATTGATCATCTACTTCTTCTGAATGTATGATGATGTCGAGTAATGCAGTGGACATCAAGGATGAGAACTTCACCAAGTCAGCTTTGAGAACCTGAGTTTCTACATTTGGGCCGACTTAGTAATATTAATGTTATCTTGTATTTTGGTTGACCTTGTAATTATGAGAATTGGGTTGGTATATATATGTAATTTATTGTATCATACCTAATCATAGTTGAAGAAATATAAGCAATGTTTTGATGCATGAGAATGTGAATGTGAATCAGTAGCAGAGCTAAGTGTTTTGCAAGGTTAAATTAGGAGTAGTTAAGTTACATCTATCACAAAGAGGTGATTTGTATTTCAAGGATCTTAATCAGCAAATCAGATATAAGTTAGATCTAATATTTCATCCTAATAGGTGAATCAACTTCAAATCCTTTAAAAGGGTAGACTTAACAGTCTTTTCTTAAATCTCTTTACCAAGTGCATACTTCATTGTATGTTTGCAAAACCTCTAACAAAGTGGACCTAGCAGTCTTAATTGCTCCTAATAGGCCAAATCATCATAAGTGATCATTGTAAGCCTTAATAGGCCAACTTTATGCTGTAGTATTGAAGTTTTTTGGGTATCATCCCCACCCTAGTTTTACTTTCTATTTGGATAGTTTTTGGGTCACAAAATATTGTGTTCATGTGCCATGTTTCAGTTTCTCATGCATGTAGTAGATTAGATTAATTAATGATAAATGGATTAGGTTATTAAGTGCTGAATTTATTCAAAATTTTTGAGGTTACTGATTCACCCCTCCCCTCTTAGTAACCTAGCTAGTCTTGAATATTTTCAACACTTTTAACTCATGATTATGAAGTTGGGCATTCAAATTTAACTTTTGCAAATTACAATCATTGAATTTTATCACTTGATTTGGTAAATTTTCACAAAAATCATCAAGGATTGTCATTGTACCATAACAACATATCATATGAACATAATAATGAAAATAAAAAACAATAGTAATGGTAAAATTTGAATGAATCTCGATTCATGAATCATGCGATCATCTAACTTAAAATGTACTTTTTTTTTGACATTAGACATTTAAAAAATGTTATAACTTATTATGCATGATAGATGAATCATGATTAGATTCAAATAATAATTCAAAATTGACACATCATACCAAAATTATTAAACTTTCCACATCATCTCATCATCTAAATCTTTCAAGTTCTCGACATCAAGTTCAAACAATCCATCATGCTCCATATTTTATCTAATAGACATACCTCCCTCATCCTAATAGTAATCATGAGTTTCAAAATTAATGCTACCACTACCAAAACCATTACCTGAGTTACTGATCTCATTTTTAAAAATGTTGCCCAAACTTCTTCTTTGGCATTTCTTTGTCCAAAATTTTACTACCCTTTCGTAAGGAAAAGTATTGATTTCATATTTGGATGTATACAACCTCATACAATTTTCCAAATTCTTGTCTAGTTTATTTATTATCTTTTATTTTAGGAACCCCAAAGCATTGGAATCTCTCTCATCCTTTATAGACCCCAATATCATGGTCAAACACAATTCAACGAGCTTGAACATTCTGATATTGAATCTTGTAACACTTCACTCTGAGCTACATTTGTCAAAAGTGTGGTCACCAATTCTTTTTCTTTGGGATTTCCTATAAGATCATATTGTTTCGTCATTGTATAGGCAAAATGATGTGACTTCTCTTTGAAATAAGATTCATCTAAAGCTCCATTTATAGTCACCCCATTGATTTCTTTGCTTTTGCAAAATTGATCTATCAAAACCATTAACTTATCTCAAAAATCTTTAGCGCTTCTTAAACTCTAGTAATGGGGAAACACAATACACATTGATTCAAATAATTCATGTCAAGGCCATCTTTCTCTAATTTTTTACGAAATATTATAAGAAATATCCTTCACATAATTCATTATAGACTCAGCAATTTGTTCAAACACTTCCTTTGTAACAATTAATTTTTGTTGCATAGGTTTCTTTCCTTTTCTCGTGGACACGAGCCTTCCATAGTAGTGCATTGGTATCTCAACACCTGATGTATTGGCACATAATTCTGCCTTTACATCAACATTTAAAATGTTATTAGAATTATCCAAATCTATGATTCTCAACTACCATAAAAGTTTTTCATCCATAGAAAATGAATCTAAATTTCTATAGAGATTATCGAGGACTGCATATGTCATTTTTTGTAGAGTATTATATTCTGCAATATGCATATATATATTTATTTGACCTTCTTCACTATATTTTGCATTTCCTCTAGCATAGGGAGAATGGCTACCAATGTTAAGAGTGTCTCTACATTACTTAATCTTTCAAGTAGATCAGCATATTTTCACTGACCACCCTGATTATCGCAAGTTGATTCTATTGTACCAAGCAATAATGGATATTCAAAAAAATAACTCAATGAGCTAGTCCATCCAAAGAGATCCATCTGGTATCATTATCCTTAAGTAGATTTCTCCCATTAGTTAGGCCCTCAACAAACTATTGAAATTCCCTATATCATTTAGGACTTTGAAAAAAGTGCTTATAGATCTCTTTGATTAAAACTTCAACTCTGTATATTTGTGCAAAGTTGTTGAAAATTCCAAAAGCTAGATTCATTCTATGAGCCATATAGTGAATGCCTACAACGCAAGGTATAGAAAATTCTTTTAACTTTGTGACAAGACTATTCTTGTGGCCTTGCATTACTAAAGCTCCATCTGCTCCAACACACAACCAACATTTGGGCAATTAGTATTTCAGCTATACCTTCATATTTAATTAGGGAACTCTTTATTAGTTCAATATGTTTTCCATTGTTGAATTATCCTTCATTTTAACAACAGGTACTAGATTGGGTTGGTGGACAAAATTGTGTACATTATAGACATGCATGCATACCTAGGAAGTATTGTCTATTGTTGTCACCTCATCTAAAGGTAATGCAATGAAATTTGACTCTTCAATTTTTTCTTTGATATCTTCCTTTTCAAGCTCAACAAGACAAATTTCCCATTCCCATCTATTATTTACTGACCAATGACTCCTTGCATAATTAAAAACTTTTGTAAAGTGTAATAAAGTAGTCAATGATGGGCAGTCTATCATGGCACGCCCTTTTCTTAAAATATAGAAGACAACACTTAATTAAAGAACTTTATCCATTTCTTGAACTTCCATTGCTTTTCCAATAAGAGATTCCATGGAGCCCTTTACTTCATTAGGCTTCATCTATATTTTCTCCTAAAATTCTAAGATTTCTAAATTCTCAGTATGTTGACATTCCTCGGTTTTCTATTTTATAACTAAATTTTCCACTACATCTATGATTTTCTTCTCATAAACTTTAGCCATATGCTTTTCTATGGGGTCAATTTTTAGTTGTAACCTCTTTTCCTTTTTATTTATCCTTGAGAATATCATAAATATACATTCTACTAGGGGCTCACCTTCTTTTGGATTGCATGTGGGTTCAATGAATGGGTACTTTGAGGGCTAGTTTATTTGAAAATTCCTGATTGATACATCCCAATGCAAATTTCTATCAAATTTCACACCAATTTTTGCATTGTATTTCCTTTTCCCCTTTCTTGGTTGTGTACAATCACCATTTTTGGAATTATCATCCAAGTATATTATATTATTCTGGCTACTTTTTTTATTAACTTGTAGATCTTGGATACTCTAGCTATTTACTTGGTTATCTTCTTCAAGTTCATCATGAATAGATATATCAAGTTCGCTAATTTCTTCAATATGTGCTAGTGGAACAATTAGTGGCAGTGGTTGGGAATCTTATAAATTCACTTGTGATGATGTTGCTTCTTGATTTTTTCCACCAAAATATGATGCCAAGGTGTTAGTGCGCTTGGCTGGCCTTTCTTGACTTCCACCACATGTAGGACTCTTACCCTTGTTCATGTTCGACATCTCCAAAGAAATAAGGGCTGCAATAAAATTCAAGTTATTCAAAAATTGACAATCGACTATAGTCTATTATATATATTTATCTAAATAGTATTTAGTGGTTGTACAACCTACACTTTAAAATATAGATGTCCTAAGTCTCCCTAGTTACTATACTAGTCCCAATTGATAACTGACCACTAGCAATTTAACTTGTATCTACTACATATAAGAACATACTAAAATTATAGAGAACAGGGTCTAAGTTACTTACCTTTGTCTAAAATGCAGCTGTTGCACTCATAGCTTGCTCAACAATGATCTCGACAATATGAGAAATTAAGACTTTGCTACTGAATACTATTTAGAATTGAGACAACCTACTTATCTATGAATGTATTTATACCAGTCTTTTAGGGAAAAATCCATTAGTATATTATAGGGTGTGCCAAATATTTGGTGAAATCCGCATTAAAAAAATCCTATATTCTATAATTTCCAAGGCGAATATGGTTCATCCATTATATGACCATGCATAATATAGATGGAAAAATTGAATTTGTGTGGACACGCATCTGTATATTTGGGGGGTAAATGTCATCCCTCTTGTAAAACATTTTTAAAAACCAAGGGCAAATTGAGGCTGTCCAAAAATATCACGTGGGAAATCATAGTCGAAAGTGTTTAATTTGTTGTGTGCTAAAAATATTTTTGATTGGCTATTTCATTTTGAAACATGATCTAATGACATAAATCCTTTAGTGATGGGCCCGAGGGTTTGAATTATATTTGCAAACTTGGGGCAACATGCCAACTCGCATATGTGTAAAAACTTCACCAAATCAATGTTGGTCGCTAGGCAAAAATTGCTATTTTGTGATTATTCACCACTACAGTGAACTTTTTTGGGCGCTGAATGTTCTCCCTCTCGTAAAATATTTTTTAAAACCAAGGGTGAATTAAGGCAAGCCAAAAAGTTTAGCTTTGGAAATCATAGGCGAATGTGTTTAATTTATTGTGTGTAAAAACTATTTCTGATTGGCTATTTCATTTTAAAAGGAGATCTGATGGCATAAATCTAGTGGCAATGGGCTTGGTGGTTTGACTTATTTTTGGTAAACTTAGAGCAACACACTATATCACATATGTAGATGTTTTTTTTTCCAAATCGATGTTGGTCGATGGCGAAAATTTGCCAAATGATAATTCACCACTAAAGTGAACATTGTTATGCATATACACACAAACACATGAAATTTTTACTAAATGATTTTCATGAAGGTGGAAATCACCAAAATGAGGGAGTTAACAAAGGAAACCCCCTTTATAGCCACCCACATACACAAAATTGTTATAGATTTGCAAGTGGATGCTAAAAGGATTATAGCTCTAGAACCTACTATTCATAAGCTTTCTAGATTCACTAGTTTTAGATAGCCGGATTACATCAACCTCATTGTAGAACATCTTCCCAAGTTGACCTAGTCCTCCAATCTCAAATTCTAGGTAGATTTCCTAGTTTTGTTCCTTTCATCATTTTATTCTTAGATTCTGTGATTGGAAGTTCAGAAACAGATTGGATATGAGATTTCTAGAAAAAAATTACATCTTCCTCTTTATATTTCTAGGTAAGTACCTTATATTTTATTTTCCCTCTTAGCATACATCTACTTTTAGATCTCTATTGGGCTCTTTGTGCATAATTCAGATCTATACATGTCATATCTCTTGTTTACATTGCATGAAAGAGAACTTGCTAGTGTACTTCCTTGATGAGTTTCTAGATCTTGTATTGGCTTCCCTTTATCCTTTTAGGGTTTTTCTAATTAAATTTAGGGCTTATCAAGAGTTATTCTTGGAAGCCTCTCTTTCTCTTGTATTAAATGACCTAGGGAGAAATTATTCAACATGCTCAGTCTTGTTTGCATTGTTTATCATTGGTGCCATTTTCCCCTTGAACATTATGTAATATATTCTTTTAGTATTTTGTGGTTGCAAAGAAAAAAATGAAGGGTTGCAAGTTTATATATTATTATTGAAAATGAAAGGAGTATGTAAGTTACAAATTTTAGTTAATTTTGAAAACAAAGGCATTAAAAAAATTATTTTCATGTAATCTTGTGCATTGTTATTTTAAAAGTGCAATGAAAAAGGGTACTATATACCTTGTATGGGGTTGGAAATGTGAATCAAAGAAAGGAACCCTAAGATCATCACATAAAATAATCACATATGTGAGTATATGATATATAAGGAGAGAAGGTAAGGAAAATAATTCTTTCAATATGAATTCTAAAGAAATAGGTCTAGAAAGATTAGATCTCATTGGATGAATGAGGAGGATACATAGAAACTAAATCTAGGAAGAATAGAGGAAAACTATCCAATCCCTCATAATTTTTTTTTTTTTTTTTTGTAATAAAAGCTATTGATATGTAGATATGCTAAAATGTACAAAGGAGGAAAAATGGATACACCTTTTAAGTTTTTTTTTTGCTTGCTATTCTGACTAAAATGAGTTGAAAGTGTCAAATCTAGGCCAAAAACTATGTATCAGATGAAACCCATAAATCTCTTGGAAAATTGTTAGGGGCAAATTGGTTTGTTAGGGGTGTAGTGTACTCCTCATTAACTGTGTGTGATGCTAATTCTATTTTCATAGTTCTGATGAAAGAAAAAAAGGGTACTCTGCCCCATAACCTATTCTCAATTAGGTGTCCATAACCTGCAATTTATTTATTTATTTTGGTTGTTGATGGGTGGTTTCCCTTGATCAAACTCCAGTTTCTGAATCATCCTTGAATTTTTTGGTGTAAATAAGTATTTACTTATTACATTTTACTTAAGTTTACTTAGGTCAATGCATTATTTTATTAGTATGCATTATTTTATTATTTCTTAGATGAGACACCTAGGAGATTTTGTACTCTTATGAGTTGTCATATTGACAACACTGGAGTAAACAACTCTAATTCACCACATGGTGTCTACAACACTAGAGTTTACATAATTAATTGAGTTGTCATGTAGAAAACACAATTATTCACACTCCTATTTTAGCACATGGTGTCTACAACATAATTTTGCATGCTACACCTTTCTAGGCTTATCCTCTCATCATCACACTTACTCTTGTTCTTAATGGAGGATAACCCACACCTGGTGGACATGTGCTTGGTTGTATGACTTATCATGTTGCTAATTTCTAGGCATTCTAGAAGCATTCTAGAGGCCTTTATATATAGGAACTCCTAGTGTACTTTCATATTGAATTGAATATCATATCGTCATTTTGATCTTACTCTCTCAGTCTACTATTGTGCTTATGCTTGAGTTCTTTGATCTTGGATGATTTTTCCCTAAGAAAAATTCTTACATGGTATCAGATCTTGGGGATATCCTCTTCACATAACTATTCAAGGCTATTCTTTCTTTAGTGCCTCAACCCAAATTCAGAGAATCCACAAAAATTGGGAGCATCTAGAGCCAAAACAAACCTCACCATTCTATTTGGAATAATGATTTGGTGAAAATTGACTATAAATTTGCTATATTGGGCCAAAGTTGATTTTGAGGTAATTTCTTTTTTGTAAACTGGCACCCGAAGGCCTTGATTTGCAAATCCAGTATGCTCTATTGAATCTCCACAAATTATTTTGTTTAGATATGTAATTATTTTTTCTTTGCAAATATTTTTGGATTTCTGGAATTTTTCAAAAAAAAATTGCCTTGTAGAGAATTTTTTTTGCAAGAACCAGGTGGTGAAATGTTTGCCCCTATAGATAGAATTTTCTTCAAATTATAAGAATATTCCTTCATATTTTTGGCAACATTATCAATTATTCTGGTGAATATACCACTTTCCATGATATTACCTAGCTAACCCCAACAACTTTGGCAAGAAAGAACTAGTCGGCTCAAGTTTGTTTATTACTTGCAAGCCTCTTCTTTTAAAGCACATGGCAACCACATTACCAACCAATGTGGGATTAAACTTAGACTTCACTGGCAATGCAAGATCCATTCTCAGTGTGATCATGGCAATGTATATGTAATCTAGCCTGGTATAGTGGATTCTTTGATAGAGGTTGACTTTCTCGTCTATAACATTCCCAATAGTGACAAATGATTTCTCTGGTGATCTTATCAGGTAGCGACAAATTGCATCCTTCTAGCCTAGAAATCTCACTACTCCCTAAAATGATGGTCGCCAAATTAATCTAGCTGGCAGCTTGACATGTTGCCTACAAACTCTATCCACACAATAGTACTGGTCACTACTTTAACTTTATAGCCATAGGTGTTAAATACTAGCCCCTCTCTCACACCAATTCCATGCTGGCGATAGAATTTTTTGGTGCCAATTAAGCATTCTAGAGCCTTAAATAGAGCAACCCTCCATGTGGATGTGCCATGTCAACAAGAAATATCACACTAACACACAAACTAGAAACTGCTATGTGGCATCCTGTACACTGCTAGCGAAGACCTTGCCATATCATAGTACTATACAACACGTGTCATTCCATATAGTGACCTTATTGGTCCATACATGTAGTCAGCCTACCATGTCAGCAAGGGGGAATTTTTTTTGCTTACATCAACATTTCACGATACTAAATTTTGTGGCTGTATGACCATCATTTCAAGGCAATTTTGAACTGCTATGATGACCATTTGATCTTCAAATTTAATCTCACCTTTTGCTGATCAAAACCTTCTCTAGATTCATTTTTGATTTGACAGTCTGACTTTGGGAGGCCATATCTCAATCATCTGAGCTCCAAATCAAGTGCACTTTTTAAATTTTGGCTAGATAACTTTTTAGTGGTGCGGTTGTTTTTTGGTTTTGGTGCATGAATTTGTTAGAAATTGTGTCTTTTTGTGACTATACCTATCTAATCCTTCATTTTGCAACTTCAATTGCTCCGTACGGGCTCATTTGGACTGAAAATTAGGTTTTTTTTTTTTTGAAAGTGTGTTTTTTTCATCTACTTTCTAGATCTACAATTAGATTATAAGGTTATGTAGACAAAACTATCACTTTCAGAATTAGGTCCTTTTCTACATTGTAATGCTTTTATATAACTTCAGAATTGTTGCATATTTGAGATACATTGTAATGTTCTAGTTTTGAACTCCAAAAGGAGGTTGTACATAGAAAAATTAGAAGCCCACTAAGGCCAAAATTGGCAAGTGACCATTGTAAACACACTAAATATAAAGTACAGAATCATCTTTTTTGAGGGGGTTTCTTGATTGAGTGAAAAGGGGGGGTGTTTCTTGGTTTTGTGTTCCTCTTTTCCTACTCTTATTTTTTATTTCTTGCATCATGGGAAATTTTAGGTTTCAAAAATTAACATCACATAACTATGCTACATGGTCCATTAAAATGTGGTGTCAATTAATGCATAATGAAGTTTCTCAGTATGTAGATGGTACCCTTCATAAACTAATAGGTGATCAAGTATCTAAAAGTGACATTAATGCTTGGGAAATAATAGATAGGAAAGCCCTAGATGATATGATGTTGGGGGTTGAAGACAAAATTCTCTATCAAATTGAGAATTATAAGACATCTAAGGATTCTTGGGATGCCCTCAAAAACATGTATGGTAAAGTGTCTGAGGAGGATGTTTACAAAATTGAAGATGAGCTTGTATCCCTAGATCCTAAGACATTTGATTCTATACAAGATTTCATAATTAAAGTGATGAATAAAGAACAAAGCTTGATGATAGCGGTAGTCCTATTTAAGATGATAGGTTAATCTATCTCATTCATAATAAACTATCATTTGAGTACTCCACATTTTTTTCTTCTTACAAAACCACAAAGACTACATTAGGGGTTGCCTATCAAAAAGTGACTTTTGATCGTTATGCTTAGTTGTTGGATAATGAAGAAAAGAAGTTGCAATCAAAGGGAACTCTCCAGTCATCTAAGTTTAAGGCATTGGTGGCCAATAATGAGGGTTCTCAAACTTCAAATAAAGGAAAGGGAAAGAAGAAGAAGTGGAAAAATAACACACAAGAGGATATAGAAAAGCAAACACCACCATCAAATCAACAAGGCAAGTCTTCCTCAAATTCAAACAAGAAGGGGGACACTAATAAGGAGAAGAAAAAGTGTGCCTATTGCAAGAAGTTGGGTCATTATGAACATAAGTATTATCATAAAAAAATTGATGAGTTTACAAACATCATAAAGAAACACAATGTTCCACTACCTAATGCTTATAAGGAGAAAGGATCTTCATCTTCAGATTCAAAGGGAAAAGGGCAAGCACTTATGGAAAACTCAAGTTCTTCAGCAGAATGGATTCTTGACTTAGGTGCCTGATATCATATGGGTTCTTCAAAAGGAGACTTTTCTTCATTGAAGTAGTCTAAGGTACCACACATCTTTTTAGGAGATAATACAAAAATAGAAGTTGAAGGGAAAGGATATGTGGAGATGGAAAATGGAGAATTCAAAAATATTCTCTATGTTCCTAACCTTAGCTCTAATCTCCTCTCAATTTACCAAATCACTTACTATGGAGATGAAAATAAAGTTGAGTTCCTTCCATATTCAGTAATAGTGCGCACTTTCAAAGATGATTAATTAATTTCAATGGGGAAAATTAATCGTAACACAATTTTGTATTCTTTGTCCCACTTTATGCCAAAGTGTCCTTCACATGTCTTGTTGACTCAATCTCATTCACAAACCAAATTATGGCATGAGTGGTATGACCATCTTGCCTTTAATTATCTTCATCAACTTTTCTCAAAAAACATTGTCAAAGGTCTACCCACAATCAAGTTTTCCAAAGGTGAATTTTCAACATGTTCAGTGTATATGCATCTAGAGGAGGAGTTTGATAAAAGGAAGTCTTCAAGAGCACTAGTTGTTCTTTAGTTGGTTCACATGGTACTAGCAGGTCCTTTTGTAGTAACATTAGTCAGCTAGGGTCGGTACATACTCACTTTCATCAATGACTTTTCATGCTACACATGGATCTACTATATTGATCATAAGAATGAAGTGTTGGACAAGTTTCTAGCCTTCAAGAGTCATGTTGAAATACAATCAAGGAAATCCATCAAAGTTCTTACAATGGACAATGAAAGAAGATATGTGAACAGAAGACTTAAATTTTTTTGCAAACTTGAGGATATTGATATTTAGAATCCAAAAGCATTTAGTCCGCATAAGATAGATTATGCATCATCAAGGATATGAACTCTTAAGTTAATGGAAAGTTGCAAGATACTAGCCATGTCTCTAGATCCTATACTTGAAGTCAAAGCTATAAACAATGCCAATCACATACTTAATAGGCCTCTTCACAAAGCCTTAGATGGCAAGACTCCTTTTGAGGTATGGTGCAGAAGAAAAGAAGTTGTGAAACACTTTAGAGTCTTTGGTTTTCTAGCATGGGCAAACATATCTTTCAAGGGATGCAAGGCACCACCACCTAGGCCTTGTACTTTCATTAGATATGAAAATAGTGTTAAGGCATAAGGACTTATGGATCCTAAGATACATGGGATTTTCATAGAGAGGAATGTTAACTTTGAGGAATGTTCACCCAGCTTATCCTCTAATCCTCTCCACACTTCATACATTGTGAAAATTGATAGTGACACAAGTGATAGTGGTTCAAGAGACTAAGATTAGTGGGATTTTTTTGATAGATATAGGGAGAGGTCACATCATTAACACATTCCCTATGCATATATAGCCATAGTGATAGGTCTAGCACAACAAGGTACACCTAGTCTTCTAGCTCCAACATTTGTAGATGACTTCTTGATAGATATTTTAGCTTTTTTTGTAGAGTCACACATAGAAGATTTGGGATACATAATTGATGATATTAATCTTCTCTTTGATGAAGAAGATCCTTCTTTAGTTGTTGCAAGGGCTCACTCTAATCCTCATGTCCATTCTCTACATGATTAGTCTTCATAGGTTGATATGACTGTGGATTCTTATTTATAGCAGTTGTAGGAGGTCTCTTTATCATTTGAGGAGACATATAATTCTTTGGGACATGTTCTACATCCATCATTTCTAGATCTGACATTGTTCTTTTTAGCAGCATTGGAAGGGGTGATATTCAATATTGATATAGGGATAATTGAGTAGGTTTTAGAGGCATCATACATCTTCAAGATTCTTTGTACACATAGGGGAAGCATCTTGCATGTGCCTATTATATTGTTTCTTCCAAAGGGGAGGAACATTATTCAATAGTCATGGATTAGCTTCTACATTGAAGTAGCTATCACTGATTGACATTTTTCATTGGGGGGGGGGACTATCTTGTCTCTCTTCTTCTTCTCTCTTGTGGGGGGGACCTTTTCCTCTATTGGGATTGTGTTCTTCTCATACTTCTCTTTTGTATGTACTTAATGTATGTCATAATGGGGGGGTCTTAATTACTCCATCCATCCATGCATCTTTTCTTTTCATCTCTCTTTTTTTTGGGGAGGGGGGTTTCCCTTGATGTTTTCCCTCTTTCTCTGCTTTATGAGAAATTGCATTTCTTTTGTACATGGGTACCTAACATGGCCTAGTAGCTGAGACCCATCTTGCATATTCATCCTAGCTTTCGTAAGCTTAAGTTCATTCCCCTAAGTTGCACTTAAGGGGGGGTGTTGGTGTAAATAAGTATCTACTTATTACACTTTACTTAAGTTTACTTAGGTCAATGCATTATTTTATTATTTCTTAGGTAAGATACTTAGGAGTTTGTGTTGTCTTATGAGTTGTCATGTTGACAACACTAGAGTAACCAACTCTAATTCAGCACATGGTGTCTACAACACTAGAGCTTGCATAATTAACTAAGTTATAATGTAGACAACATAGTTATTCATACACCTATTTTAGCACATGGTGTCTATAACATAATTTTGCATGCTACACCTTTGTAGGCTTGTCCTCTCATCATTGAACTTACTTTTATACTTAATGGAGGATAACCTATTAGGATAAACCACAGACAGAAATAAAAACTACATGCAAATATAACCAGTAATAGAAAATAATAGATCACACAAAAATGAACACAAGGCACCAAGATTTAACGTGGTTCACCCAATCCCCTGGGTTGTGTCCACCAAACAACAAGTCTGATCTTTTTACAATCTAGTGATTACAACTTGATTACAATCTGTAATCCCTTACAACTCAATACCGCCGCAAGAGCCAATTTCACATCACAACATAATGAAAAATACCCAACCCTAAGCCCTTTTATACAAGTATTAAACCACTTTAGGATTATAACATGTCGGCCATATTTATGAAGTATGTACAGTACTTTCCTGATCAATCACCATAATCTAACAATCTCCCACTTGGGGACTGATTAGGCTCCAAACTAAACAACAATCTCCCACTTGGAGATTGATCTTGTACCAACACCACTACCACATGGGGCTCTCACGGGATCAAACCACCATGGACTCTACTGTTGTTTTATCCATATTCAGTCTAAAAGACCAACCAAAGCTGAAGAGGAGTTCAACTTCTCCCTTGTTACAACCTGTGTCAACATATCTGCTAGATTGTCATTGGTATGTATCTTCTCTAGCTTTAACTATCCATCCTCAAAAATTGACTGAATAAAATGGTACCACAATTATATGTGTTTGGTCTTGGAATGCAGAGCTGAATTTTTGGCAAGATGAATTGCACTCTGACTATCTGTAAACAAATAATTATTCATCTAAGGATGTCCCAATTCTTCCAAGAAGAACTGAAGCCATATCATCTCCTTGGCTGCCTCTTTAGCAGCAACATACTCTACCTCTGTAGTGGATAGAGCATTAATCTTTTGTAAACTAGAAACCCAGCTCACAGCTACCCCACCAACAGTAAAGACATAACCTATAGTACTCCGCCTGGTATCAATATCCCCTACCAAATCTGAGTCAATATAGCCTTGTAAATTAGTAGTAGATCCCCCAAAGTGTAAAAATTTATTGGATGTTCCTCTCAAATATCAGAGAATCCACTTGACAGCATTCCAATGCTCAAATCCTGGATGACTCATATACTTGCTAACAACTCCCACTGCATGTGCAATATCTGGCCTAGTGCATACGATAGCATACATCAAGCTTCCTACAGTTGAAGCATAGGGTACCTTGGACATCTTATCCTCCTCTTCTTGTGTCTTGGGACACATCTCCTTAGTCAATTTCAAATGACTAGGTAAAGGTGTGCTGACAGCTTTAGCATTCTCCATAGAGAAACGTTGCAACACCTTCTCAACATAATTAGCCTGAGATAGCATCAAGGTTATGTTCTTCCTATCTCTACAAATCTTCATACCAGGGATTTGTTTTGCTGCCCCCAAATCCTTCATAGAAAATGCATGTGCTAACTAACATTTTAGCCCCTTAATATGATCCATGTTAGACCCAGCTACAAGCATATCATCAACATATAAACATAAAATAATGTAGCTATCATCATCCAACCTCTTAAAATAAACACAATAATCTTAATGACACCTGTTATAGCCATGCTCATGCATAAACCTATCAAATTTCATATACCATTGCCAAGGTGCTTGCTTCAGGCCATATAAACTTTTCTTCAATTTGCACACTAAGTTCTCCTTACCTTTGACCTCAAATCCTCATGGCTAGGGCATATATATTTCTTCATGAAGAAAGGTTGTTTTAACATCCAACTACTCTAAATGCAAATCTTCAGTAGCCACAAGACTTAAAATAGTATAGATAGAAGTCATTTTAACAACAGGAAAAAATATCTCATCAAAATCAATTCCCTTTTTCTGTGCAAATCCTTTTACAACTAACCTGGCCTTAAATCTTTTCTTACCTCCTTCCTTTTCTTTCAACCTATAAACCCACTTATTCTGTAAAGCCTTTTTACCTGTAGACAACTTGCATAGATCCCATGTCTTATTCTATAGTAAAGAGTCCATTTCATCTTTCATTGCAGATTCCAACTGAATCTTAGTATCCACCTGCATAGCTTCATCATAACTTTCAGGTTCACCAGCATCAGTAAGTAAAGTAGAATACAAAGAGGGAGAAAATCTTTGTGGAGGTTTAATTTGCTTTGTTGACTGTCTAACATTCACCGATGTGTGTGGTATTTTTTGTTGCAGTTGTTGCACATCATAAGGAATGGCTAGAACATCAGCTTTTGGAGTATAATCCAGCACTACATAATCATCTTCTTTCTTCTCATGTTGTTGCAACAGATCTTTGTACAACACTTTCTCATTGAATATGACATCCTGACTTCTAACAATTTTAAGATTTTCAAAATCCCAAAGCCTATAACCAAATTCATTAATGCCATATCCAACAAAGACACATTTCTTTGATTTAGCTTCTAGCTTGGTTCTATTTTCAGAGTCTATATGAGCAAAAGCTTCACAACCAAAGGTCTTGAGAAAAGAATAACTCACCTTCTTACCAGTCCATGCTTCCTCTAGAATACCACAACCCAAAGGAGTAGAGGGACCTCTATTAATCAAATATACTATAGTACTGATAGCCTTTGCCCACATGTGTAAGGGCAACCCAACATGCAACCTCATGCTCCTTGCACGCTCCATTATAGTTCTGTTCATGCGTTTAGACACTCCATTTTCCTGTGGAGTCCTTGGAATAATTTTTTGTCTATGAATACCATTAGTGGAGCAATAATCTTCAAATTCATGATTGCAATACTCACCATCATTATCAGATCTGAGACATTTTAATTTCTTACCAGTCTCATTTTCAACCAAGCATTTCCATTTCTTAAAAGTTTGAAATACATCAGATTTCTGTCTAAGGAAATAAACCCATAATTTCCTAGTTGCATCATCAATAAATGTAACATAATAATGAGAGCCGCCAAGGGAAGATACCTGAGCTGGTCCCCATACATTTGTATGCACAAGCTCTAATTTCTCCTTTTTGTTTTCCTTCCCAGTCTTTACAAAAATCACTCTCTTTTGTTTTCCATACACACAACTTTCACAGAAGTCCATATTAACACATTTTAGACCTGGTAAAACTTTCTTTGAATGAAGTACTTTCATACCTTTCTCACTCATGTGCCCAAGTCTGTTGTGCCACAACGCTGTATCAGAATCTACAACAACTATTTGTTCTTCCTGCTCAACTACAACAATTGTTCCTGAACATTCATTTTTCTCTGAAACAATCAAAGTAGTAGGAACAATATGACCTGTACAAAGATATAAGGTGCCTACTTTCACACCTTTTGCTACTACAAGGGAACCTTTTGAAACCTTTCAATTTTTATCATTAAAAGTAACTACACAACCCTCATCACTTAGTTGCCCGGCTGAAATTAAATTTCTACTCAGCCTTGGAACATTTCTTACCTCATGTAGTAGCCAATGATTCCCATTCTGCAACTTAATCTTAATTTTTCCCTTTCCAACAATCTGACAGGGTTCATTATCCCCCAAATAAACAAGCCCAAAATCTCCTTGGACATAATCAATGAAATAACCTCTATAAGGTGTAGCATGAAATGAAGCACCAGAATCTAAAACCCATGAATCATCAACACTCTCTAAAGACAAAACCAAAGCATCCTCTTTAGATTTGTTACTTACCACATTTTCCTCCTTGTCTCCATCTGATTTATCTCCTTCATTTTTCTTTCAATTCTAGCAATCTTTTTTTTTGTTCCCTGGTTTCTCACAGTACCAGCAATCATTTGGTCCTCTCGATTGAGACCTCCTGCCATTTGACTTTCCTCTTGATTTCCCACAATTTCTAAAGTTACTTCCTCTTTCAGTCGTTCTGCCCCTACTTTGTGCATTCAAAGCACTTTCTGATGTAGATCCACCTGAGGATTTCCTAGGAGTTTCCTCACTTAAAACAACACTGATCACATCATCATATTTTAGGGTACTATATCTAGGATCAGAATTACTCACCGTCATTACCAAGCCATTCCAGCTTTTAGGCAAAGAACACAAAATTAAGAGAGCCCTAATTTCTTCATCAAAATTGATACCCACAGAGGATAACTGACTAGTAATAGTATTAAACTCATTCAAATGATCTGCAACAGATCCACCTTCTACCATTTTCATATTGAAGAAATGCTTCATGAGAAATACCTTTTTTGAAGCAGAGGGCTTTTCATACAGTGTCAATAGGGTTTTCATCAAATCTTCTATTGTCTTTTCTTTTGTAATATTAAATTCCACCGATGGTGCCAAGCATAATCGAATGCTTCCGAGTGCCTTTCTGTCCAAAAGATCCCATTCAGCTTCTGACATAGTTCCCTGATTCTTGGCTTTTCCTTCCAACAGCTTCCATAAACCCTTCTGATATAGATAGTCTTCCATTTGCATCTTCCATAACTGAAAGTTCTGCCCATTAAACCTATCAACCCTTAGCCTACCCTCATCTGCCATCGCTCCCACTCAACCGTGAGACTCCCACTTAACTGTGAGACTTTCCTGCAGAGGATAACTAAAAGACAACCTTTCTCTGATACCACTTGTTAGGATAAACCACAGACAAAAATAAAAACTACATGAAAATATAACCAATAACAAAAAATAATAGATCACACAGAAATGAACACAAGGCACCAAGATTTAATGTGGTTCAGCCAATCCCCTGGGCTACATCCACCAAATAGCAAGTCCGATCTTATTACAATCCAGTGATTACAACCTGATTATAATCCGTAATCCCTTACAGCTCAATACCACCGCAAGAACCAATTTTGCATCACAATATAATGAAAAATACCCAACCCTAAGCCCTTTTATACACGTATTAAACTGCTTTAGGGTCAACATGTTGGCCATATTTATGAAGTATGTACAGTACTTTCCTCATCAGTCACCATAATTTAACATAACCCACACCTGGTGGACATGTGCTTGGTTGTATGACTTATTATGTTGCTGATTTCTAGGCATTATAGAAGCATTCTAGAGGCCTTTATATATAGGCACTCCTAGTGTACTGTGATATTGAATTGAATATCATATCATCATTTTTATCATACTCCTTTGGGCTACTATTGTACTTGTGCTTGGGTTCCTTTATCTTGGGTGATTTTTTCCTAAGGAAAATTCTTATAGAATTGAAATAGTTGAAATACAATGAATGCAAATAAAATTTATGAATTCACCTTGCAAAAGTTAGGTCTCTTGAATGGAACACAATGTACTTACTTTATAAATGGACTCAGACCAAGAAGATGAAGACAAATGGATGTAGAAGATGTAAAAAATGATCTTGAATGGATTAAATAAGATCTTGACGATAAACTCATTTAATTTATTGAACACTTTAATCCTTGATCTTTAATGGAGGAATGCTTGAAGACTTAAAGACTTGAAACTTGGACACTTGAAAGCTAAAGCTTGTGGATACTTGAGCACTTGAAAATGAGATGTTGTGATATGAAAAGTGAAGAAAATGGAAGGGTTTATTTAGAGCTCATAAATAAATAACTCCTATAGGATGAAAGACCTAGGAATTGAAACTCAAACATCCTAAAATATGGGACATGAATAGATAGGCCAAAATAGGGCCTCATCAGGGGCGTAGTGCACCCCTGATTGGTCAATTAGGGGTAGAATACACCCTTGATTAGTTAGGTGTGCACTATGCCCTTGATAACTAGGTGAAGAAACCCCAAGGATATCTTGAGGCTGCAAAATAGGTCTCAAGATCTAGAAATCAAGTCTAGATTACCCCATTTTGATATGAGTGGTGGATTCCAAGTGGATAGATGGATGAAAAGAGGGACCTATGGGAAATAGATCCTACCTTGAGCTTAACAACTTAAAAATTGGAGCTATTAAAGAGGATACAAAAAAAGGGAAGAAGAGATAAAAGAGAGAATGGGATTGATGACCTCACATTAAATAGGTGCTAAACCTTTATTAAATTTGATTTCTTCTAATTTAATATTCTACATTTAGCCCCCACTTTAGTGAGAGGATGGAATATATCCTGACTCTTGGTAAAGTAGAACACAAGACATATGACACTCTTATTAAAATTTAGGAGAGAAAGAATCAAGCCCCTAAAGGCATTGAAAACCTTGCTAACTCCCAAATCATAATTAAAGAATAGACTAAAAATAAAGAGTGATTATCTCAACCAAAGAGTGCCTACCCTACTATAAATCATCAAAAGAGTTGCTACAATGGATGGCATAAAAATAGCCTAATGAGGTGGTAACTCATTAGTCAATATATCAAAAGACCTATCCATAGATCAACATTCTATGTATCACCATGGTAAGGTTTAGTAAGGATGCATTACCCATGTATAGGACTTATAAAATTATTATGTGTTACCCATAGATGATATTTAGCATATGTGCATTGAAAGGAAAGAGAGACTCAATATGAAGGACATTCACTTCATGGATTGAATGTGTGCATAAAGAATCCATTCTTTAGGATTGTGCATAATCCATAAAGGGATTTGTAGTATATTTCGTACATTGAAAGATGAGGATGAAGAAGTAATGCATAGATTTGATGCTAACTTAGGAAGCATACTAAGAAACCAAGGCTAAAATACCCCATACTAGACTAATAATCTATATTCACTGCGCCATGGCTAGAATGCAAAAATGAGAAGAGCATATGCCCCCACATTATAGTCATTGCAAACACTTTAATAGGAGAAATGACTTTAATGGAGTATACATGCAATCATCAAGGGACACTTCCACTATGAGATACCCCTAGAAAAAGACAAGAAAAAGGAAAGGAAAATATAACATGCAAGAGCACAAAAGGCATCTACTAACTTTGGGGTTAATATGATCATATGATAATATGCAAGTATTATATCAAGTATGACATGTCATCATCCCCCAAAGGAAGTAAAACTCCAACACAATGGAAGAAAGATATGTAAGAGTTACAAAGAAGAGGCTTTTTAGATCACCACCATAGAGACCAAATATAATTGCTACTACAATGTCATACATCCAAGTAGAGAACACAAGGATACAAGTGAAAATAATAAAACATGTGCAAAATCATATAAAACAATACATAGAAGATGTAATGTAAAAATAGAAGAATATTACAATGCATTGATTTCTTTATCACCTTGAGCCAATAGAGCAAGACAAGTTTTTAAAGAAATCTAAATATACATTTAGGAAACAAGATATAGAGGAGGCACATAACAAAAAGAAAACACACAAAAAAGTTTCTATGCTAGAGTAGTCACTCATATAATGTTTCCCTCCTCCCCTATCAAGAGTAGCACAGTCTTGAGGCCTAGGAGGATGATAAAGACTATGCTTGATGTTCTTAATATCACCACCATAAGGAAATTTTATGCATTGATGAATAGGAGAAGCAGTAGATTGCATGATAGTCAACCACAGTTAAAAAAGATTTACTTGGAATTGATCAAAAGTAGGGATGACAAAAAAGGTACTATTAACCACTTTACCATAGAGATAAGTAGGAAAAAAGATGAAACCTTGTTGAGGATACAAGAAACCATTACAAGTCTCAATCCAAGTATTAGTTGAGTTATAAACATCACAATGTTTCCTTTTATTAAAAGGATGTTCCTCAATTTTAATATTAAACATATAAGTAGGATAAAAAAGACACCCATAAGAAGGATATTTAGTAATCTGAGTAGCAATATAGAGAGTACCATCTGGAGGCTTAAATTTATTAACATCAATGAATGAGATAGCAAGGGCTCTAAGACATGTGAGATTTAGTTTAGGTTTAGGTTGATAATTAGATGTAGAAGAAACATCTTCCTTAGGTGGAGATGGAGGTTGAACTACTACACATTCCATAGCATTAACAATATTACCATTCTTGTGTCGTAAGGTATTATAAGAAACATTCACTTTAGGAGGAACAAAAGAAGAAGAATGTTGAACAATAGCATTAGTAGTGTGTTAAGGTAAATGATTAGTATAGATTTGAAGATATTTATTAGGAGGTGACACAAATTTTTTCCCATTATCTTGATCCTCAATAGATAAGGCATTAACATCAATTAAATCCATAATCTTTTGTTTCAAAGAATAACAAGCCTTAGTATCATGTCTAGACTAGCGATGAAATTAACAAAATGATAGAGGATTGAAATGTGAACTTGATGTGGTAAAAAGCAAAAGAGATTTAATATGAGGAAGTGTACTCATATTAATGCTAACCAACCTAGTCACAATGAAATACAAATACTCAGAGAGGAGTAAACTTATGACTCATCCAAAAATAGAGGAATAGGTAGTGGTACTCTAAGATGCAACAACTACTTAATTATCTATTATATTTGTGATTTTTTTGATCTTGACATAATTGTTAGGTTTTTGAAATTTATTAGGATTTGGTGTGGCATCACTCTTATCAACATGTACAATAGCCACTGGAGTAGTTCTCTCAAACTAACCACTTAAAATTAATAATGATGAAGAGTTGCATAAAGTTGTTAAAAAGAGGTAGAATTAATTAGCAAAATCTTATCTCTATTGTGTTTTTGTAAATTTGAAATAAACGCATGTTGAATATCAATATCATGAACATGATAAGAAATATGAGCATGCAAATTCTTAAATGTACTAATAAAATAAGTCATTTTCTCTTTAGGACATTGTTTACAATGCATCAAATTAATCAAAGAAATAGAAGGACCAATGTTATTATGAAATTGTTGTATGAAAGCATTAGCAAGTTTACGAAAAGAATCAATAGAGTAAGGCAATAAAGAGAAATACCATTGCAAAGCTTTATCATGGAAAGTATGGGACTTAGCTAAAACCCTATGGTCATAAGCATAATTAGTACATAGAAGTTGGAAAGCCTTAAGATGTTTCACATGATCCCCTTTATCATTGTAAGGATCAAGATGAGGCATACCATCTTTTATAGGAGTAGTAGTATATATATTGTCAAAAGAAAAATGATTACCCATATCACTTATAGGAATATTAAACTTAGATTGAGTGAAGGAAGCAATTTTTTGTTGCAAAGAAGACACTATTTGAGCAAGATCAAGGATAGTGAAATCATTAGAAGGAACAAATGAAACAAGAATATTCGACACACTAGGAAAAGTGTATGAATTAGATGAAATGGAAGAAATGATGGGTGGAACAATAGGAACCATAGTAAAAGGGTTAAGATAAGTGAAAAGAATACTATTATACGAAGACTGTGATGTTGGCAATGAAATATGAAGAACACTCATAGGAAAAGAAGGGACAAGAAGACCATTAAGACGATTAGATGCTTGAATAGAAGTAGTCATAATAGGAGGAACATAGGTGGAAACACTAGAAATAGGCACATAAACATGAAAATTAGGCTCAAGAGTAGAAAGAGGAGGAGCCCTCGCTACTTTATAATGATACTCCTTAGGATCATCTTGAAATATAGATACAATCCCAACTACATTTTCTATATTTGGTCTAGTGTGAGTTAGATATTGAAACCTCTAGTCATGGATCTATACTTCTTTTTCTCAACTGTAGGTGTCTCATATTTGCTAGATAACTTGTGACCAATTGTCATAGGTATACCAAGATGCTTAAAAATTTCCAATCCAAACCTTTTCAAAAAATCTTGTAAGTACTTATCTTGTGAAATAAAAATACCATCACTATTCTACACAATATGCAACCCTGGGAAAAACTTCATTTCTCCTATCATGCTCATCTCAAACTCATTCTTCATTTCTTCAATAAACTTATCACTTGTTTCATAATTATCTCCAACTATTATGTCACTAAAAAATATTACTATTATTAACAAACAATTCTCAATTTCTTTTAAATACAAGTTACTATTTACCATGCCTTTAACAAATCTAAGTTTTTCCAAATAGCTATCCAACCTCGCATACCAATTTATATGTACTTGCTTCAGTCCATATAGATATTTCTTTAGTCTGCATACCATATCTTTGTCTTTTGTCAAAAAGTAACCATTGAGCTAATCAATGAAAACCTCTTCTTCATGTTCTCCATTCTAGAAGGCTGATTTAACATAGATCTGATATACTTTGGACTTCTTATTCGCTAAATAAGCCAAGAACATTCTTACTACTTCCATTCTAGATATAGGGGTTTATGTCTCCTCATATTCTATTACTTCTTGCTATGAATATCCTTTGCACACAAGTCTAGTCTTGTTTCTTACAACTTCCCCTTGCTCATTCATCTTGTTTCTGAATACTCACTTGGGTCATATAAAATTCTTGTCTTTAGGTCTAGGAACTAATTCCCATGTTTTATTCTTCACAATGTGGTCTAGTTTTTCCTTCATTGCTTGGGTCCAATGATCATCTTTACAGGATTCATCTACACTCTTAGGTTCAACTTGAGAAATTGACATAATTCCTCATTAACTCTATTTTTTTGTCATCACACCTTTGTCTTTGCTTCCAATTATCTTGTTTGGAGGGTTTTTCTTTTTATGTTTCTATTAAAGGCAGGAGTTTCCAACTCAACTCTTATCCCATGTCTTAGTTCAGATATTTGTTATCCTCTTTTCTCATTAGTTTGTAAATCATTCTATAGATCATTATTAGTCTCAAAGGAAAATTCTATAGTCTGTCTAACAATTCCAATATTATCTTCTTCCCCATCTGAATTGTAATCTAATATCTTTTCCTTAGTTCCAAAATTTTCATCAATCTTTAAGTTTGTGTATTCAACTCTTGTCTTAGTTCTATGATTAAAACATCTGTATGCCTTTGTTTTCAATGAATAGCCAAGACACATACATTCATCACTTCTTGGATCAAACTTACCAATATCATCATCTCTCCTAATGTAACACTTGCTTCCAAAAATTCTAAAATACTTAACCGATGGTAAATGACCAAAGCATAATTCATAAGACGTCTTTCTCATACCTTTTCTAATCTGGACTCTATTCATAGTGTACACTATTGTATTGACTACTTCTCTCTAAAAAGTCTTAAAAACATCATTCTCAAACAATACTTCTCTTGCTACCTCTGCTATTGATCTATTTCTTCTTTCTATAATCCCATTTTGTTCAGGTGTCCTAGGTGAAGATAACTATCTCTTGATTCCATTCTTTGTACAAACATGTTAAACTCTCTAGAGGTGAATTTTCCTCCTCTATCTGATCTCAAACATTTTATCTTAACACTAGGTTCATTTTCAACTCTATTTTTAAATATCTTAAACTTCTCAATTGCTTTAATCTTCTATTTAAGAAATTCTACCCTCATCATTCTAGTGAAATCATCAACAAAAATCATGAAATACCTTTTACCATAGAATCCTCTTGTTCTAGAGGGACCACTTAGATTTGTGTGAATAATATCCAACTTCTCTATGGTTGTGAGCTTCTTGCTAGGAAATGATACCTTCTTCTTCTTAGCCAAAATACATTCTTTGCAAACAATATTAGCAAGCTTTATTATCTTATGCAAGTCTCTAATTGCAAATGTGCCACTAACTTTCACAGTATTATTAAGATTATATGACAAAATCTCCTATATAGTAACCAATTGTTATCCACTTTTGCAACCAAACATGTTGTTTCAATGAGATTCAACTGAAATACATTACCTCTAAACCTAGTTCCAGTTCCAATCATCTTACCATCTTTATCCTTGATAGTGTAAGTCTTTTATGTGAATTGCAATTGATACCCTTTGTCCACCAACTGTCCAACACTCACAAAATTATGCTTTAATCTATCAACAAAGTAAACACTATCAATGTTAGTCTTTCCATTTAAAGTAATGGATCCTATTCCTATAATGTGATAGGTTGCATTGTTGCCAACTCTAACAATACCTCCATCATAGTTGCCAAATTTAAAAAAATTATTCATATCACCAGTCATGTGATGTGAACATCCGATGTCTATTATCCAATCAGATTTCTTTTCAACTTGATAAACTAGAGCTTTTTCTTCTCTAATTTCTTTATCAAGATCATCTTCCTTAATTGCTACAAATCCTAGCTCACCATCACTTTCACTTTGAAATTTTTCATTAGATTCCTCTTTTTCATTAGCATATAGACAATTCTTAAGTCTTCTAGGATTAAACTTTCCCTTATAATTTTTTGTCTATTTTAGGATATTTAGATGTATAATGACAAAAATCATTGCAAGTCTAACATTTAAAGATATTCTTACCATAGTTTTCTCTTCTCACAAGAATGGCTATACCTTCTTCAATCTTTTTATCTTCATCAGATCTAGTTTTTTTATGACTAGAAAAATGTCCATGTGCAGTAGTGCTTCTAGATAGACTTGGTCAAACATTTAAGGAATTGAAAGCTATCTCCACTCTTGTTAGTTCTCCTAATTATCTCAAACCTACTTTTGCTACTTCCAATCTTCCAAGCAATGTTTCCCTAGTAAACTCCTTAGTACATGGTATAAGTAGTTGAATCATCTAAGCTACTTGCCTGAATGGTGGTGTCAAAGTCTTCAAGATCTTCCACACAACCTCATCTTCTTCCTTTTTTCCACCACATGTCTTGATTCCTGCAACAATCCTTGATATCCTACAATTATAGCTTCTTATAGATTCATCTTCCATCATGTTAGCATCTTGAAATGCACATATCCAATTTTGCAATCTTACCATTTTTTTGTATGTGTATCATCTTCAAAAATTGATCATAATGTTGTCCAAATCTTATGAGATGTTTGAAGTGACTTTACCTAATTGTATTCCTTCTTTGGAAGAGTTGATAATAAATCTTCTTTGGCTCTCATGTTACAGATGAGTATGTCTCTCTCTGCTTCACTGCATTCTTCAATCTTTTGTTCTTTGACAATTTGTCTTTCGCTTTTAGTCAAAAGCCAATAATCAAGGTCCATAAATAATATATGAGTCTTTATCATTTCTTTCAAACTATCATAGTTGGACCCATTAGATCTAGGGCTTTCCTTTCTGAAAAGGTTTTCCATTGATCTCCCATAACTCTTAAGCAAACCAATTGTTAGAATATATAGTCCACCAATATAACTAAAAGAGGGGGAGGGGTGTGGATTAATTATCCAACTAATATCATAGTTATTCACCCTATTAAAATTCAACCATATGAGCAATATAATAAAAAACCACAACAAGAAACTCATACACAATAACATGAGATATGTTAACTAGGGAAACCCTTGATCAAAGGGAAAACCTTGGTGGGGATGGAACTTGCAAGACAATGTACTAATATAAATATTCTTTGTTAGATGATAGACCCTATTAGGAGTCTATAGCAACATTTAATACATATCAGTCCCTATTAGGAGATTCCAAACCTATTAGGAGTTGTAGAAGATAGATGGATCCACTATCTGAAAAACTTTGGGGGTAAGACCAATGAACCCACTATCCAAATAATCTCTGTATTATTCCTTGTAGAGTAATAGAAATGAATAGTACTTCTCCTTACTCCTTTTCTATTCTATCAACTAGAATTTTTCTCCTTCTAATCTTGTAACTAGATCACAAATCTCACATTCAATAATCCCTTGGATTGCTTACTCGCATTTACCCAACACTCTACTTGTTGAATACAATTGTTAATTGTGTATTCTCATTGATGTTACACAAATGTCATATCAGCCATTAGATAGAGTCTACCGAGCTCAGATGGTCCACAAAACAATTTATAGTGTCTACGAAACATTCCTGAACATTACACAATAAGTTAGCTCTTACCGAGCTCACTGGGGCATCAAAGGATCTTGTAATAGAAAGTTAATGTTAACTGAGCTCCCAAGGTTAACAAAGGGAAAGTCCATGTTTACTGAGTTCAATGTCTACTGAATTCACTCGGTCATCAAAGAGAAAGTTAGCTTTTACCGAGCTCACTCGGTAAGCAAAGGAAGATTAGCTTTTACCAAGCTCACTCAGTAAATGAAAGAAGTTCAGTGTTTATTGAGTTAACTTGATCTCCAAAGAAAGTTGCAAGGTTTGCAATGTTTTCTGAGCTTCACTTGGTTAACACTGGGGATACCATTCTAGAGCAATGGTCACCAAGCTGGGTCAAGTAGCAAAGAATTTTATTGTTCTAAAAGAATTAAGTTTAATTGTCTTGTGGAGCTGACTGATTTAATATTTTTCAGTTGTTGTAACTTGTAATTGAGCTGACTTGACAATTTGAAAGGTATATATGAAAGGTCAAGTTGCGAATTCATAAGATGTAAGAGTGTGGATGCATAAGATTATGAATGTATGATTGAGCGGATATATGAGAAAATGTTGAGGAAGGATTAGATATCCTTATGAAGCTACAAAGTTGTGTTCGATTAGTAAGGATCTAGTGAAGCAGAATAGAGATCTATATTCAGCAAAGATAAGTTGCATATATTTCAGATCACTTCATTGTTGCTTTCTAATCATTGTAACAGTGATTCAAAACCTCTTAACAGAGTTGGTTTGACAGCCATTTTGTAAATCCTCTAACAAGGTGACAATTCAATTGAATTTTTATAAAGACCTCTGACAAGGCCACTTCTAACATGGTGATTAAATCCTCTAATAGGGTCACACCTAAGAGTGTGTTTTGTAACCTTTAATAGGGTTGGCTCCTAAAAGGGCTCATTTTAGAAGAGTGAAAATTGGTAACTAGTTACTTGGTGTTTTTTCCCAAATTGGGTTTCCACGTTAAATCTGGTGTCTCTTGTGTTCAATTTCTTTATGCATGCATGTTAACTAATTTAAATGCTTAATAAGTTAACATAACATCTATCAAGTTTTTGCATTTATTTGTGTGGTTACCAAGTGTCAGAAACAACTTTATTTTAAGACATCCGAAGATTTGTGGATTTATTTTTGTGGTAAATGATTCACCCTTCCCCTCTCAGTTACTCCATCTCTATTTTCAACAATTGGTATCAGAGATTTCTGTGCTTGCAGGAAAGATTTCAAGGATCTAAGCCAAAGATCAGGATGTCTTACAAGAGGGAAATTCCAAAGCTTAACAAGAATAACTTCTCAGCATTGCAAGGGTTGATGAGACTTCATCTAGCTTCTATTGGAGATACATGACTAAAATAACTAGATGAAAAATATGCAGAACCAGTTGGTACACTATCTGTCAATGATATTGTTGAAAAGAAGACTCACAACATTATGATGATAGATATAGCATCTGCTCTGAGTTGTGAAGAATTTGATGATATCAAGGACTGCAAATCTGCCTTTGAAATGTGGGAAAAATTGAAAGAGATCTATGGAGGAGATGATAATGTTAGAAGAGCCAAAGCAGAAAGCATGAGAGGAAAATTTGATCAAATGAGAATGAGAGAGGATGAAAACATTGCAAAATATGTTGAAAGAGTTAAAGCATGTGTCAGTGCAATCAAAGCTTCTGGAGGAGATATTAGTGAAGAGACAGTTATAAGTAAAGTTCTCAGAACTCTACTTCCCATTTATGCAATTAGAGTTTCTGCAATTCAAGAAAGAAGATGTGAAGCAAATCACAAGATAAATCTAGAGGCTATAGTTGGAAGATTGACTGCATTTGATCTGGACAAGTTTGATAACTATGTTCCAGCTTCAAAAAACATTGAATCAACATTTGAAGCCAAACTTTCACTCAAGGAGAAAGGAAAAAAGAAATCTCTGTTAGAAAGTGAAGATGAATCAAACCAAAGTTTAGACAGTGATCTTGAAGTAATTGAAGCCCTCATAGCAAGGAAATATTCTAGAGGCAGAGGAAAATACAAAGGTAAAGTACCCTTAATTTTTTTTTCATGTGTAGAAGTTGGTCATATTGCTGCTAGGTGTCCAAACAAGTAGAATAAAGATGAAAAGACATATCACAAATGGAATGGCAAGAAAGATTTCAAATCATTCAAGGATAAAGGTAAGAAAACATGTTTTATGGCTAAAGATTCTAATGATTCTAATGATGAAGAAGAAGATGAAATTGTCTTCATTGTTGTGAAAGATGAATCTGATAATGATGAGGAAATGGAACTCATTTCTCATATGAGAAAAAATGATACATGGATCATAGATAGTGGTTGTTCTCATCACATGACTGGTGACAAAAATAAGTTTGAATACTTTGAAGACTACAATGCTGGCAGTTTAAGATTTGGTAACAATGAACCTTGTTGTATAAAAGGGAGAGGAAGAATCTCTCTAACCAAGGAACTTATATGTGATAATGCCTATTGGGTAAAAGGACTAAAGCATAATTCATTAAGTGTGGCACAACTAATCAATAATTTATTTAAAGTAGAATTCATGCATAGTAAAGCAAGACTACTGGATGGAAAAGGAAAGCTGATTGGATCAGGTACTCAAACTAAAGGTAACTTGTTCTATCTTGAACTAGGTGAATGTTCATGTTTCATTGCTCAAGTTGAAGAAAGTTGGTTATGGCATAAAAGGTTGTCTCATGTAAACTTTGATAATCTAGTAAAGATAAGAAAATTTAAGAAAGTAAGAGGCATTCTTAACATAAAGAAACCTGAGGTCAGCCTATGCAAAAATTGTTAGATTGGAAAGATGGGAAAGACTAGTTTTAAAAGTAAAATCTACCAGTCTGAAGATATATTAGAAATTGTGCATACTGATTTATGTGTATCCATTGGAATTGAAAGCTATACTGGAGAAAAGTTATTCATTCATTTTGTTGATGATTACTCAAGAATGATGATAGTCATGTATCTAAGAGACAAATCAGAAGCATTTGAAAAGTTCAAATGGTATTTGGCCAGAGTAGAAAAAGAAAAAGGGAAAAGATTAAAATGCTTGAGGTTAGACAGAGGTGGAGAATTCATTTCACATGAGTTTAATAACTTTTGCATTGAAAAAGGAATCAAAAGATAGGTATCAGCCCCTAGAACACCCCAACAAAATGGAATAGCTGAAAGAAGAAATAGATCCATCATAGATTGTGCAAAAACTTTAATGATTGAAAAGAACATTGCTATCAAATATTGGAAGGAAGCTATCAACACTGTAGTTTATACCTTGAACTGAGTACAACTGAAGAAAGACTCATTCAAAACCTCCTATGAGTTATGGTATGGCTATAAACCTAATGTAAGTTACCTTAAGGTATTTGGAAGTAAATGTTAAATTTTGAAAGAATCTAAAAAAGGAAAATTTGATATGAAAGGTGATGAAGGTATATTCTTTGGATACTCATGCAAAAGTAAGGCATATAGGTGTTTGAACATGTCTACTCACAAAGTCATAGAAAGTGCACATGTGAAAGTTGATGAGTTTGCAAAAAGGATTGAAGAAGAAAGCAAAATTGAACCAAAATATTACAAAAGGTTTGTCTTTAGTGAACCTGATACAGTACCAATTACATCAGAGAATCAGGAATCTTCTACTCTTGAGTCATCTATAACCAAGTTACAGGAAGTTCAAACCAAGCCATAACAAATCGAGCAAGTTTTGACCAAGCAAGTGTCTATCAAGTTTGAAAAACTCAAGAAAATATCTACCGAGCCAGAATAGACAGAACCTGAAGTTGAAATGCAAGAAGAAAATAATGAAATTCATTCAAAAGGCAAAGAGCTTGTATTAGCTAAGTATGTCAGGAGACATCATTCAGTAGATCAAATCATTGTAGATAAATATGAAGGAACCATGACAAGAAATAAGTTGAAAGGTACTTGTTTACTTGCTGACTTTGAACCTAGAAATCTCAAAGATGCATTGGAAAATGATAGTTGGATTGAGGCAATGAATGAAGAGATAGTACAAATAGAGAAAAACAAGACATGGACTCTTGTACCTAGACCTAAAGACAAAAATGTGATTGGAACTAAGTGGGTATTCAGAAACAAGTTGGATGAAGATGGTAACGTATCAATAAAAAGCGCTAGACTAGTATGCGAAGGATATGCCCAAGAAGAAGGAATAGACTATGGAGAAACTTTTTCTCCTATTGCAAGATTGGAAGGAGTCAGAACCTTACTAGCATATGCTGCTCACAAAGGATTGAAAGTTTATTAGATGGATGTCAAGTCAGCATTCCTCAATGGTATATTAGATGAAGAGGTTTACATTGAACAACCTAAAGGTTTTGTTGATCCAGATAAGAAGGACATGGTCTGCAAATTACATAAGGAATTGTACGGTCTAAAACAAGCCCCTAGAGCATGGTATGAAAGATTGCATAACTCTCTTGTTTAGATTGGTTTTCAAAGAACTAATGATAATAGTAGTTTGTATATTAAGGAAGGACTAGATAATAAGATTGTCTTGGAAGAAATATTTTTAGATGATACTGTTTTCATAGAGAATGATGATCTGTGCAAAGAATTTTTAGAACAAATGAACAAGGAATTCGAAATATCTATGTTTGGTGAGATCAAATTTTTTGTTGGTCTTCAAATTCAATAGAATATAAATGGTATCTACATTACTCAATCAAAATACATCAAGGAGATATTGAATTTTTTTGGAATGGAAGATTGTAAACTAGTCGAGACTCCTATGTGTACCAGATTAAAACTTACCAAGGAAGATGAATCAAAAGAAGTAGATCAAACAGTGTATAGATCTATAATTGGAAAGTTGCTAAAGTTGCTATATGTAGTTCATACTAGGCCAAATATTTTTCTTGCAGTTGGTATTGTAGCAAGATTTTCAGCAAAACCAATAGAAAATCACATGATAGCAATCAAAAGAATAATGAGATATTTGAAAGGAATTGAAGAGTATGGTTTATGGTATAAGTTTGGAGGAAATTTGGATTTGAAAGTATTTACTGATGCTGATTGGGTAGGAAACCTTGATGATAGAAAAAGTACAAGTGGAGGTGAATTCTTTCTTGGAAAGATGTTGGTTTCTTGGACAAGCAAAAAGCAGATATGTAAATCTCAATCTACAACAGAGGCAGAGTATGTTGCTGTAGAAGTAAACTATTCTAATATTGTTTGGTTTAAACAGTTGTTAGAAGGAATAAAGATAGAAATCAAAGAACCGGTTGTTATGATTTGTGATAATACAAGTGCAATCAACATATCTAAGAATCCAGTGATGCATTCCAAAACCAAGCACATTGCAGTAAAATATCATTTTGTCAGGGAATTGGTGCAAGATAAGGAGATCAGATTGGAATATGTTCATAGAAAGGAACAAATTGCTGACATATTCACTAAACCATTACCTAAGGATGCATTCCTAAATCTAAGAGGTAAGTTAGGGGTCACTCCCCTATCTGAAGTTCACTAAAATAAAGTTTTAGTGATGCATCAACTCATACCAGATTGAAGATCTATCAGTTGATGCAACATAACCAAAAAATACCGCATATGAATCAATACTAAAGGTACACTGAAATTCATTTGAGTTGAGTCGTCTTTGGCATGTATTGTCAAAGAGGGAGAGTTTTACTATCATATCTCTCTGAAATTTGTTCAAAATATAAAGAATTTGTTATGTAATTCCTTCATAAAGGGAGATTACTGTAAGAAAGAGAGTTTTCTATCTTAGAGGGAGAATTGTTATGTTGACATGTTGTGTTGCCATATAAGAGAAATACTTGTCTTCAAATTTCATTTCTGCTATGACATGTTGTCTTGCCATCAATGCCAAAGAGGGAGATTTTTGGATACAATTGTTAATTGTGTATTGTTATTGATGTTACAAAAATGTCATATCAGCCATCAGATAGAGTCTATCAGGCTCAGATAGTCGGAAAAACAATTTACAGTGTCTATCGAACGTTCTTGAACATTACACAGTAAGTTAGCTCTTACCGAGCTCACTCGGGCATCAAAGGATCTTGTAGCTGAAAGTTAATGTTAACTAAGCTCCCAAGGTTGATAAAGGGAAAGTCAATGTTTATTGAGTTTAATGTCTATTGAGTTCACTCGATCATTAAAGAGAAAGTTAGCTTTTACCGAGCTCACTCGGTAAGTGAAGGAAGATTAGCTTTTACTAAGCTCACTCGATAAATGAAGGAAGGTCAGTGTTTACCGAGTTAACTTAGTCTTCGAAGAAAGTTGCAAGGTTTGCAATGTTTACCGAGCTTCACTTGGTTATCATTGGGGATACCATTCTGGAGCTATGGTCACCGAGTTGAGTCGGGCAGGAAAGAATTTTATTGTTCTAAAAGAATTAAGTTTAATTGTCTTGTGGAGCTGACTGATTTAATGTTTTTTAGTTGTTGTAACTTGTAATTGAGCCGACTTGACAATCTGAAAGGTATATATGAAAGGTCAAGTTGCGAATTCATAAGATATAAGAGTGTGGATGCATAAGAGTATGAATGTATGAATGAGCAGATATATGAGCGAATGTTGAGGAAGGATTAGATATCTTTATGAAGCTAGAAAGTTGTGTTTGATCAGTGAGGATCTAGTGAAGTAGAACAGAGATCTGTATTCAGCAAAGATAAGTTGCATATATTTCAGATCACTTTATTTTTGTGGTAACTGATTCACCCTTCCCCTCTCAGTTACTCCATCTCTATTTTCAACATATGGTATTAGAGATTTTGGTGCTTGTAAGAAAGATTTCAAGGATCTAAGAAAAAGATCAAGATGTCTTACAAGAGGGAAATTCCAAGGCTTAACAAGAATAACTTCTCAGCATAGCAAGGGTTGATGAGACTTTGTCTAGCTTCTATTGGAGATACAAGACTAAAATAACTAGATGAAAAATATGCAGAACCAGCTGGTACACTATCTGTCAATGATATTGCTGAAAAGAAGACTCACAAAATTATGATGATAGATATAGCATCTGCTCTGAGTTATGAAGAATTCGATGATATCAAGGGCTACAAATCTGCCTTTTAAATGTGGGAAAAATTGAAAGAGATCTATGGAGGAGATGATAATGTTAGAAGAGCCAAAGCAAAAAGTCTGAGAGGAAAATTTGATTAAATGAGGATGAGAGAGGATGAAAACATTGCAAAATATGTTGAAAGAGTTAAAGCATGTGTCAGTGCAATCAAAGCTTCTGGAGGAGATATTAGTGAAGAGACAGTTATAAGTAAAGTTCTCAGAACTCTACTTCCCATTTATGCAATTAGAGTTTCTACAATTCAAGAAAGAAGATGTGAAGTGAATCACAAGATAAATCTAGAGGCTATAGTTGGAAGATTGACTGCATTTGAACTGGACAAGTTTGATAACTATGTTCCAGCTTCAAAAAACATTGAATCAACATTTGAAGCCAAACTTTCGCTCAAGGAGAAAGGCAAAAAGAAATCTCCGTCAGAAAGTGAAGATGAATCAAACCAAAGTTTAGACAATGATCTTGAAGTAATTGAAGCCCTTCTAGCAAGGAAATATTCTAGAGGCAGAGGAAAATACAAAGGTAAAGTACCCCTAATTTTTTTTTTCATGTGAAGAAGTTTGTCATATTGCTTCTAGGTGTCCAAACAAGCAGAATAAAGATGAAAAGATAGATCACAAATGGAATGGCAAGAAAGATTTCAAATCATTCAAGGATAAAGGTAAGAAAACATGTTTTATGGCTAAAGATTCTAATGATTCTAATGATGAAGAAGAAGATGAAATTGTCTACATTGCTGTGAAATATGAATCTGATAATGATGAGGAAATGGCACTCATTTCTATATGAGAAAAAATGATACATGGATCATAGATAGTGGTTGTTCTCATCACATGATTGGTGACAAAACTAAGTTTGAATACTTTGAAGACTACGATGGTGGCAGTGTAAGATTTGGTAACAATGAACCTTGTTGTATAAAAGGGAGAGGAAGAATCTCTCTAACCAAAGAATTTATATGTGATAATGCCTATTGGGTAAAAAGACTAAAGCATAATTTTTAAAGTGTGGTACAACTACTCAATAATGGATTCAAAGTAGAATTCATGCATGGTAAAACAAGACTACTGGATGGCAAAGGAAAGTTGATTGGATTAGGTAATCAAACTAAAGGTAACTTGTTCTATCTTGAACTAGGTGAATGTTCATGTTTCATTGCTCAAGTTGAAGAAAGTTGGTTATGGCATAAAAGGTTGTGTCATGTAAACTTTGATAATCTGGTAAAGATAAGCAAATTTAAGAAAGTAAGAGGCATTCCTAACATAAAGAAACCTGAGGTCAGTCTATGCAAAAATTTTCAGATTGGAAAGATGGGAAAGACTAGTTTTAAAAGTAAAAACTATCAGTATGAAGATATATTAGAAATTGTGCATACTGATTTATTTGGACCCATTGGAATTGAAAGCTATACTGGAGAAAAGTTATTCATTCTTTTTGTTGATGATTACTCAAGAATGATGACAGTCATGTATCTAAGAGACAAATCAAAAGCATTTGAAAAGTTCAAGTGGTATTTTGCTAGAGTAGAAAAAGAAACAGGGAAAAGATTAAAATGCTTGAGGTTAGACAGAGGTGGAGAATTCATTTCACATGAGTTTAATAAATTTTGCATTGAAAGAGGAATCAAAAGATAGGTATCAGCCCCTAGAACACCCCAACAAAATGGAATAGCTGAAAGAATAAATAGATCCATCATGGATTGTGCAAGAACTTTATTAATTGAAAAGAACATTGCTATCAAATACTGGAAGGGAGCTATCAACACTATAGTTTATACCTTGAACCGAGTATAGCTAAAGAAAGACTCATTCAAAACCTCCTATGAGTTATGGTATGGCTATAAACCTAATGTAAGTTACTTTAAGGTATTTGGAAGTAAATGTTACATTTTGAAAGAATCTAGAAAAGACAAATTTTATGTGAAAGGTGATGAAGGTATATTCTTTGGATACTCATGCAAACGTAAGGCATATAAGTGTTTGAACTTGTCTACTCACAAATTCATAGAAAGTGCACATGCGAAAGTTGATGAGTTTGTAGAAAGGATTAAAGAAGAAAGAAAAAGGGAATCAGAAGATTATAAAAGGTTTGTCTTCAGGGAACCTGATACAATACCAGTTACATCAGAGAATCAGGAATCTTCTACTCCTGAGTCATCTGTAACCAAGTTATAGGAAGTTAGAACTGAGCCACAACAAACTAAGCAAGTGTCTACTGAGCAAGTGTCTACCAATTTTGAAAAACTCGAGCAAATATCTACCGAGTCAAAACAGATAGAACTTGAAGTTGAAATGCAAGAAGAAAATAATGAAATTCATTGAAAAGGCAAGGAACCTGTATTAGCTAAGTATATCAGGAGACATCATTCAGCAGATCAGATCATTGGAGATAAATTTGAAGGAACCATGACAAGAAATAAGTTGAAAGATACTTTTTTACTTTCTGACTTTGAACCTAGAAATATCAAAAGATGCATTGGAAAATGATAGTTGGATTGAGGCTATTAATGAAGAGATAGTATAGATAGAGAAAAATAAGACATGGACTCTTGTACCCAGACCTAAAGATAAAAATGTGATTGGAACTTAGTGGGTATTCAGAAACAAGTTTGATGAAGATGGTAAGGTATTAAGAAACAAAGCTAGACTAGTATGCAAAGGATATGCCCAAGAAGAAGGAATAGACTATGGAGAAACTTTTGCTCCTATTGCAAGATTGGAAGGAGTCATAATCTTACTAGCATATGCTGCTCACAAAGGAGTCAAAGTTTATTAGATAGATATCGAGTTAGCATTCCTCAATCTATACTAGATGAAGAGGTTTATATTAAACAACTTGAAGGTTTTGTTGATTCAGATAAGAAGGACATGGTCTACAAATTACACAAGCATTGTACGGTCTAAAACAAGCCCCTAGAGCATGGTATTACAGATTGCATAACTATCTTGTTCAGATTGGTTTTCAAAGAACTAATAATAATAGTAGTTTGTATATTAAGGAAGGACCAGATAATAAGATTGTCTTTGCAAAAATATTTGTAGATGATACTGTTTTCATAAGGAATGATGATCTGTGCAAAGAATTTTTAGAAAAAATGAACAAAGAATTTGAAATGTTTATGTTTGGTGAGATCAAATTTTTTGTTGGTCTTCAAATTCAATAGAATATAAATGGTATGTACATCACTCAATCAAAATACATCAAGGAGATATTGAAATTTTTTGGAATGGAAGATTGTAAACTAGTCGGGACTCCTATGTGTATCGGATTAAAACTTACCAAGGAAGATGAATCAAAAGAAGTAGATCAAACAGTGTATAGATCTATGATTGGAAAGTTGCAGTATGTAGTTCATGCTAGGCTAGATATTGCTCTTGCAATTAGTATTGTAGCAAGATTTTCAGCAAAACCAAGAGAAAATCACATGATGGAAATCAAAAGAATAATGAGATATTTGAAAGGAATTGAAGAGTATGGTTTATGGTATAAGTTTGGAGAAAATTTGGATTTGAAAGTATTTACTGATGTTGATTGGGTAGGAAACCTTGATGATAGAAAAAGTACAAGTGGATGTGCATTCTTTCTTGGAAAGAGGTTGGTTTCTTGGACAAGCAAAAAGTAGATATGTAAATCTCAATCTACAACAGAGGTAGAGTATGTTGCTGCAGCAGTAAACTGCTCTAATATTATTTGGTTTAAACAGTTGTTAGAAGGCATGAAGATAGAAATCAAAGAACCAATTGTTATGTTTTGTGATAATACAAGTGCAATCAACATATCTAAGAATCCAGTGATGCATTCCAAAACCAAGCACATTGCAATAAAATATTATTTTTTCAGGGAATTAGTGCAAGATAAGGAGATTAGATTGGAATATGTTCATAGAAAGGAACAAATTGCGGACATATTCACTAAATCATTACCTAAGGATGCATTCCTAAATCTAAGAGGTAAGTTAGGGGTCACTCCCCTATCTGAAGTTCACTAAAATAAAGTTTTAGTGATGCATCAACTCATACCAGATTGAAGATCTATCGGTTGATGCAGCATAACTAGAAAATACTGCATATGAATCAGTACTAAAGGTACACTAAAATTCATTTGAGTTGAGTTGTCTTTGGCATGTGTTGTCAAAGAGGGAGAGTTTTACTGTCATATCTCTCTAAAATTTGTTCAAAATATAAAGAATTTGTTATGTAATTCCTTCATAGAGGGAGATTACTGTAAGAAGGAGAGTTTTCTATCTTAGAGGGAGAATTGTTATGTTGACATGTTGTGTTTCCATATAAGAGAAAGACTTGTCTTCGAATTTCATTTTTGCTATGACATGTTATGTTACCATCAATGCTAAAGAGGGAGATTGTTGGATACAATTGTTAATTGTGTATTGTCATTGATGTTATACAAATGTCATATCAACCATCAGACAGAGTCTACCGAGCTCAAACGGCTAACAAAGCAATTTATAGTGTCTACCGAACATTCCTAAACATTACACAGTAAGTTAGCTCTTACCAAGCTCACTTAAGCATCAAAGGATCTTGTAGGAGAAAGTTAATGTTAACTGAGCTCCCAAGGTTAACAAAGGGAAAGTCAATGTTTACCAAGTTCAATGTTTACTGAGTTCACTCGGTCATCAAAGAGAAAGTTAGCTTTTACCAAGCTCACTCGATAAGCGAAGGAAGATTAGCTTTTACCAAGCTCACTCGGTAAATGAAGAAAGGTCAATGTTTACCAAGTTAACTCGGTCTTCGAAGAAAGTTGCAAGGTTTGCAATGTTTACTGGGCTTCACTTGGTTAACATTGGGGATACCATTCTGGAGAAATGGTCATCAAGCTGGGTCAGGCAGCAAAGAATTTTATTGTTCTAAAAGAATTAAGTTTAATTGTCTTGTGGAGCTGACTGATTTAATTTTTTTCAATTTTTGTAAGTTGTAATTGAGCCGACTTGACAATCTAAAAGGTATATATGAAAGGTCAAGTTGTGAATTCATAAGATGTAAGAGTGTGGATGCATAAGAGTGCAAATGTATGAATGAGCAGATATATGAGTGAATGTTGAGGAAGGATTAGATATCCTTATGAAGTTGCAAAGTTGTGTTTGATCAGTGAGGATGTAGTGAAGCAGAACAAAGATCTATATTCAGCAAAGATAAGTTGCATATATTTTAGATCACATCATTGTTGCTTTCTAATCATTGTAATAGTGATTCAAAACCTCTTAACAGAGTTGGTTTGACAGCCATTCTGTAAATCCTCTAACAAAGTGACAATTCGGTTGAATTATTTTTAAGACCTCTGACAAGGCCACTTCTAATAGGGTGATTAAATCCTCTAATAGGGTCACACCTAACAGTGTGTTTTGTAACCTTTAACAAGGTTGGCTCCTAAAAGGGCTCACTTTAGAAGAGTGAAAATTGGTAACTAGTTACTTGGTGGTTTTTCCCAAATTGGGTTTCCACGTTAAATCTGGTGTCTCTTGTGTTCAATTTCTTTATGCATGCATGTTAACTCCTTTAAATGCTTAATAATTTAACAGAACATCTATCAAGTTTTTGCATTTATTTGTGTGGTTACCAAGTGTCAGCAACAACTTTATTTTAAGACATCCAAGGATTTGTGGATTTATTTTTGTGGTAACTGATTCACCCCTCCCCTCTCAGTTACTCCATCTCTATTTTCAACAATTGGTATCAGAGCTTTTGGTGCTTGCAGGAAAGATTTCAAGGATCTAAGCCAAAGATTAGGATGTCTTACAAGAGGGAAATTCCAAGGCTTAACAGGAATAACTTCTCAGCATGGCAAGGGTTGATAAGACTTCATCTAGCTTCTATTGGAGATACATGACTAAACTACCTTGATGAAAAATATGTAGAACTAGCTGGTACACTATCTGTCAATGATATTGCTAAAAAGAAGACTCACAACATTATGATGATAGATATAGCATATGCTTTGAGTTATGAAGAATTCGATGATATCAAGGACTGCAAATCTTCCTTTGAAATGTGGGAAAATTGAAAGAGATCTATGGAGGAGATGATAATGTTAGAAGAGCCAAAGCAGAAAGTCTGAGAGGACAATTTGATCAAATGAGGATGAGAGAGGATGAAAACATTGCAAAATATGTTGAAAGAGTTAAAGCATGTGTCAGTGCAATCAAAGCTTCTGGAGGAGATATCAGTGAAGAGACAACTATAAGTAAATATCTCAGAACTCTACTTCCCATTTATGCAATCAGAGTTTCTACAATTGAAGAAAGAAGATGTGAAGCAAATCACAAGATAAATCTAGAGGCTATAGTTGGAATATTGACTCCATTTGAACTGGACAACTTTGATAACTATGTTCCAGCTTCCAAAAACATCTTGAAATAACCATTTGAAATAACTAGGGAAGGAAATTGAATTTGAATTATGAAATTATATGGTTTTATGATATATGTATTTTATACGACCTCCTTGGACTATTGATGCTTGAGTTTAATGTGCATGAAGTGGAACCATATGAGTTCTTGGGGGGAACAAGTTCCAAACCTTTGTGAACACAATTTAACCAAGGAAAATCTTTGGAAGATTCAAACGCCTTGTTGTGAAAGTATTTTTCTTTGTAAATATGAGTTTGGTTGCATGTGGAAATGTTTAATCATTAATATGCATTAGGGGCATGTCATGGTGATGTGGAATGTGTTTTATGTGTCACTTGACACTTGTGGATTTTGTGTGTACAATTGACATGTCATTTAGGGTTTTGATCATGGCGGCAATTTACCCTAAAATTAATTACCTTGTTAATAAGTAAACCCACTTGACAAGTGGTAGGAAGGGTCACAATCAAGGAAATCTGAATTTGGACTTGGCTAGGGTTTTGAGGGATCATTAAGTGGTCCGAAAGTGTCTTTTAGGTGAAAATAAGTTAGCCATATGATAATATATCTGGGGTGGGGGGGGGGGGATGCTAATTTGGACCATGTGAGTGCCTAGATATCTTTGGGGGTCCTTTACTCATGTATTCTTTCATCAATTTGAATTTGGAGTTGTCACATGTGTTTTCTCCCATGTTCTCATTAAGTCAAATATAGAAAATTTAGAGGCGACAAGTTTGTAAGAGGAAGTGGCTTGGTGTCTTTACTAAAATAGTTAGTGAGAAGGCCTTATTAGAGAGCCTTGGTCAAATTAGTGGGTTGTTCACCCATTCTCTAAGTTTAGAGATAGTTAGATTTTGGAGGAAGATTAAGGGAGTTCTACTACAACTATCATTGCCTTTAGCTTGGACCAAGGTTGGTATTTCAAACCATGTTTCATTTTCTTTCTTTTAGTATTGTAAAATAAATCTACAAGTATGGGAAATTTTTTTAATGGAGCATACATTGCATTGTGAACCTTTGCATTGTGGGTTTTGTTATTGTGTTGTGGCAATGTGAATGTGTATTGTGTTCTTGAAGATTTTTTTGGTTTTCCTTCTTGACTTTTTTTTTTGGATTTGAATGCTAAATGTGATCACAGGTATGAAGGATTCAATCAACCTCAAGAGTGAAGAGAATCTTTGGGTGAAGGAATTAGTTGGGCTCAACGTTGTAGTTGATAAAATTCACCTCATGGTGAGCAGTTATTCTTCTTTTATGGAGTATGGGCTCCATTGAAGCCATATACCTTGTTGTTTTGGGGAGACACAGGGGGTTTTGTGAGTAAGAAGAAGGAGATTTTTAGGATGGCCTTGGGAGGCAAAATCCAATTGCAATATGATGTTTATGTTTGGTTATGGCATCTCCTCTTTGAAGAGCCCACCTTCACCCAATGTGCTAATGATTCCAATGGTGAATCAATGTGTAAAACCTTGGGAGGGAGTTTTATTTGTTGTCTTGTATCTTCCCATGCATTATCAAATGTAGTTTGTGTGTATCCCATTTGGATCTTGTTTCCCCTACTCAGTGGGTGGCTTCATAGAAGCCTAGGATGGGAGGTGAGCCTCCATGGTTCCTAGTTTGTGTGTATGTGCAGGTTTTGTGAAGATGGATTCCTCTAAGATGTTAGGGTTTTACCCTCGAAAAAGTTGAAAAAAGATCAAGTGTGTAAAGAGAGACAAATGTGTCATGTCCACTCAAATGTATTGTGATATCAAGCTCCCATTGTGATTCTATTTTGATGTAAAAGAGAATTGTTATCATTGCTTATTGTTTGAAATTGTAAAAAAATATCCATTATGAGATTTGATGTATTATGATGAAATTGTGTAATAGGATCCTCCTTCTTATGTCTATTGTAATTCATTGGAAGAAAAGTTTCATAAATGTTGTGTGGAAGAATATTATAGTTATAGATCATCAATTCAAAACATAGATGTTGCATTGTAATTTCATAGGTTATGTAATGGAAGAAAGTTTCTATACTTTTTAGTTCATTTTGTGTGTAGGAAAGTTTGATTATTTGGGTTTCAAGTTCCAATCAATTCCTAGGTTAGATCACACCATCACATCATTAGATATGTTCTCAAAAATCAAGAAAAAAGATTTAGCTTGAAAATGATTACATAGTCCAAACTAAGAGGATCTTACTATAGGAGCATATTATGCTTTTCGAAAAATGTATGGGGAAGAAAAATAATTCCCTCCCCATAATACAAAGCAATAAAATTTTCAAAGAGAATATACCCTTGGGAATCCTACACCTAAAATATTAAGAACTAGTACATTAGAATATAGAATCACACAAATAATAATCTCATAGCATATAAACAATTGGAAATTAGTGACTCACATGAGTCACGTGATCTGTGTTACTTTTCTCTTAAATAAATAAATAAATAAATAAATAAATAAATATAGCTTGAAAATGATTACATAGTCCAAAGTAAGAGGATCTTACTATAGGAGCATATTATGCTTTTCGGAAAATGTATGGGGAAGAAAAATAATTCCCTCACCATAATACAAAGAAATACAATTTTCAAAGAGAATATACCCTTGGGAATCCTACACCTAAAATATTAAGAACTAGTACATTAGAATATAGAATCACACAAATAATAATCTCATAGCATATAAACAATTGGAAATTAGTGACTCACATGAGTCACATGATCTGTGTTACTTTTCTCTCAAATAAATAAATAAATAAATAAGTAAATATATATGTTTGAGGACTATGTCAGAACCACAGGACCTAACAAAAGGTGTTACACCAAGAAAACATCTCTACTCCAAGAAAACATCTCGATCCTATGAACAATAAATATTAACCAATAAAAAAAAATTAAAACAAAAAAAAAACATCTATCAAATAACAATGAAGAGCCATATATAAATATGTATACTAATTTAAAAATCATCCAAAACCCATGATCTAGGCATAAATTCCTTGGAAGAAATGGACAACACTTAAGGGGGGTGGAATTGGTCCCCACTAGGTAGCCCCTTAGTCAGACATTGGCATGTTAATAAACTTTGATAAGTGTTTGTGATTTGACATGATGGGCTAACCTTTCTCCTAGGCACCTAACATGTTTGGGGTGTGTGCAGAATTAAATTTTGACTTTATCTCACCCCTCACACCTAGAAAAGGGGAAGCCTATTGTTGGGAAGTGGGAGGAAGGAATTAGTGGTTGGGGAATAGTGCATGAAAAGGTACCCTGGGGTCCATGTCATCTAGACTATTCAAGGAGTCAAAGAAATCATGTGGAGGTTTAAGAGGGTAACCGAGTAAAATTAGGATTAAAGAAAAAGTGGGTTATAGATGTTATGAGATAAATGGGTAGTAAGATATTAAATATAATTTGTCTTATTTTGTTTAATTTTTAGTTAGTTCATGTTATGTGTAGAAAAGTGGTGTGTTGTTTTTTTAAAATTTGGGATGTTCTTTTAAATTTTTTTGGGGTTATTAGGATTTAAGGGGAACATTCATTAGATGGGATTAATAGTTAATGTTTAGGGATATTATTATTACATAGTGTAAGAAGCAAGAAATTATTAGGGTTATGGTGATTCTTTATGGGTTTTTCAATAACATTTGAATTAATATAGTAACTCAAGACGTGTAGTAGACCAAGCTAGAATGAGTATTAGGGGTGGTAGATTTAGGATTTTATGATAGCCTTGTTTAATATTAACTATATTTAATTAATGAATGAAATAGTTTTTAAATAATAATAAAAATAATAAGAAATTAAAATAAAATGATTTTAAAATAATAATAAAATAATAAGTAATTAAAATAAAACAAATAAATGGTTATGTATGACATTGACACTTGAAAAGAGTGCCCTAGTAAATAATCTACATAATATCAAGATTACGTACATGAAACTAAATTATGAAAGGATATGAAATATCTATGACACATTTTGATGGGAAAAGAAAGTTTATGAATGTATTGTAATTAACCACCTATAAAGATGGTAACCATCGATATAATTAACCCCCAACACTAAGGCTTGGTTGGAGTATCTACGTACCTAGAAGTTGCTACGTGTCACCTCCCACCCACGATCAAATTAGTGATACCCTAATGTACTTAAGAAACATGAATTGTAGACTTCAATCTCTAAATAGTTCGATAGAATATATCTATTATACATAGGTACATGTGTATTGTCCCTTAATGTACCTTTAATTTTTTTTTTTTGGTTGTTTTTTGCCCTGCTAAATTTAGGGAATGGCATCTATCCTACCAACATGAAAGCACTAAGAAAAAAGAGAGTTATTGTCTAATCTAGTAAGGTTTTTTATTCTATACTGTGAATGAGAAAAAGAGAAGGATTGAATGGTATAGAAAATTTGTATTCCTAATTGTCAATCCTAAAAAAGAAAAAGAAAAACCAAGATCTCAGGATGGAGAAGTATTTATAAGACCCATTGAAGATTTAGCAAAAGAGAAGAAGATGCATTTCTTTGAGATTGAAAGATGTCACTAGTACTCATTGAGGATTTATAAAATGTGCATGCATTATCCATATATATGAGTTTTATCATATGTTCTTGTGTGTGAAAAAGATATGAAGAAACAATTCATAGATTTGGAGATGACCTAGAAATCATACCCAATGAATAAGGCTAAAGTTCTCCAAACCATACTCAAAATTTGTGTTTATTACCAAATGGTTGTCAATGAAATTTATGTACAAAGAGGTAGTATATATTCCTCCTCCTTATGATGATTATATAGCCATGAAAATTATAAAGAAGAACATCAAGGACAAGGGTATATCCTCCATCAATAATGTGAACCATAAACTTAGCAAATAGAACCAACTCTTATAAGATAAGAATATAATAAATTATGAAAGAACATGTCAATTATAAGAAGAAACCATTGAAAGGAAGAGATATTGTGTACAAGAAATCTAAATTCAAGAGGTGTGTTATTGAAAAAGATACAACTTCAAGATAAAAGAGTGGAAGAAGAACAAGAATGCACCTATTTAGCCCCGTGCGTAGGTGAAATAGGGATCCTTGGAAGAAGGATGAGTTTTTAGAGTACATAGTAAGGGAAATTATTTATAATGAACATAATTTTGAAAATAAAGAAGAGGTGATGATCAAGGACATGCACCTCTTGTATAATAGAGTTGTGATTAGGACACCCTTGCCTATAAGAAAGGAATACCATCGAATAAAAAAATGCCATTTTACTAAGGAAAGTTGATCCTTAGGTAAAGAGAGTGAATGTACATAAGAACTTCCCCCCACCAAGTGCTAGACAAGAAAGAAAGTCTATGGGAAGATTATGCCACAACATCTCATGATATATAAATATGTAGGCCATAATAGATAGTTATGCAAAAAAATCTTATATATAATAAGAAATATTCTAGCATAATATCATACCATAGAAGACACATCATAGGATAATCAACTCTAAAAATTATAATACACCAAGATAGATATCACATACAATGTAAGCTATAGATAATTACTGAATGAGAAACATTAAAATCCAAGATATAAAAAGACATTACTTAGGCAAAAGACACACAATCTTGCATGTAAAATAATATTTTCATAAACAAAGATAAAAATGTTCCACAAAAAAACATAGCCTATAAGAAATAAATGAAAAGGAGAAGCATTTTATACCCATAGGAGATAATATGAAGAAAGAAGACAAGAACACCCATCTAAGTGAGATCCTTATAATATGCATAATGCAAAGATAAAGTTACACAAAAATTTGTAAAACAACCAATCAATTGTAAAACATTAGAAGAATATGCACCCAAATGGATAAAAACGTGAAGGGATAACATAAGAGGTGATATTAATACCAAATATCAAATAGCCAAAATAGAACCAAGAAAGGATGATCCTTTCACCCCATTGAAGGTGAACAAGGAGAAAGGAATATTGAACCACTCCTAAACATATTATACAAGATAACAACGAGTGGTGATAGTAGGGATTATAAATGCTAAGGTTTTTTATGAAGATAATAAATATCTTGTGTATAAGAAAGTTTATAATGCTAAGGTTTTTTATGAAGAAGATAATAAATATCTTTTGTATAAGAAAGTTTACCTTTTTCACTGTTACCATGAATATAGATGATAAATTCTACACAATCATGAAGAGAATATTATTAGTGTCAAAAGGACATTTAAATATAGCACCATTTTTCAGAATTGATTGTTAATATTTTAAGGTAGGAGCTTGTAAAATTTGATGATAAACCCTTAAGGCCAAAGCTTCCTTCCTATCAATAGGATGAAAATCTGGAATTAGAAGAAGAGGCAAAGGAGGCCAAGGTGGAGAAGAAGAATAATGATTATTAGAAGAAGGAACATGGCCAATACCTCTCTTATGATGTTGCACAGGAGAGTGAATAGGGTTCTTAATACCAAGACCTAAACGCTTATAACCTTTTTGAGTAATTTTTGATAACAATTATTTAATTGTATATTGCCATTGATGTTACACATATGTTATACTCTAGTTGAGCATTGCTAGTTAGATCAAAGCTTGGAAAACTCATGTATCATCTGAGTAAAATAAAAGTTTAATAATCTAGTTGAAGCCAAGCTAGGTTAGTCACCAAAGGAGTTCAGTTGTGACCAAGGTAGAAGTTTAGTGTAAACTGAGTGAGGTTGATTACTAAGGAACTCAGTGGTAATCAAGTGACTCAGTTTCAATGTAAGCCGACCTACATCAAAATATTTTTCTTAATTTTTCTATGCAAGCCAACTCAGTGGATGCTATTTATCTATTTTCAAGGATATTCAAGTTGACTTGACATTGTATCTCATATATATGAAAGATCAATAGGTAGATTGAATAGTGTGTAAGTGTTTAAGAAGATAAGATGCAAATAGAGAAGGATATTTGATTAAGGTAAGAATATCCAAGGAGTTGCAAAGAATATTTTGATTAGGAAGGATCTAGAGGATAAACTAGAATAGTGATCTAAATTTGTAATCTAGTTGCTTCATAAACTGAGTCAATCATTGTTACTCTCTAAAAATTGTAGTAGTGAAAAAATCTCTTAATAGAGTTGACTTAACAATCATTTTGTAAATCTTCTAGGAAGGTGGAATTTCTAGATTGAAGTGTCTTAAGATCTTTAACAAGGCCACTTTTAATAGGGTGATTTAAATCCTTTAATAGGGTCACACCTAACAGTGTGTTTTGTAACCTTTAATAGGGTTGCCTCCTAACGTAACTAGTTGTATTGGTGGTTTTCCCAAATTGGGTTTCCATGTTAAATATTTTTTTCTCATGTGTCTCATGTTATTTTCTTATTACTTTATCTTTCTACAACTAAATTACTAAGGTTAATGTACACTAATATATCATATTACTTTGTTTATCAAGTTACAGTGGATTTCTAGTTCTAATCAAGTTGTGTGTTTCAAGGAAGTTATTGTTGAAATCTAAGGGATTTAGATTTATTTTAGTGGTGATTTATTTGAACCCTCCCCTCTCAATTACTCCTTTTATATTTACAACAATTGGTATTAGAGCTTTTGATGCTTGTAGAAAAAGTTTCAAGGACCTAAGCTAAAGATGAAGACATGTTAGAGAAGATAGATTCCCAAGTTGAACAAAGATAAATTAAAAGCATGTCAAGATCTCATGAAGCTACATTTGGTAACCATTGGAGACATAGGCCTAAAATTCCTAATCAAAAATTACGTGTGACCTCTTAATCCTTTGACTATGGATAAAATGGTAGAAAATAATAATCACAACACAATGATGATCAACATGGCTTATGCCCCTAATTATGCTAAATTTGATGACCTGAAAGATTGTCCTACCACTTAGGAAATGTGGAACAAACTACAAAAAATATATGGAGGAGATGATAATGTGAGGAGAGACCAATAAAAAATTTTAAGAGGTCAATTTGATCATATGAAGATGAGAAAATATAAAAACATTGAAAATACAATGATCAAATCAAAGCAAGTGTGAGTGCAATTAGAGGCTTAGGAGGAAAAATAGAAGATGAAATTATAGTCAACAAGGTATTAAGAACTCTTCTTGATATTTATGCAATCAAAGTTTTAGCTATTCAAGAGATGAGATGTGATCCCAAAAATGATATAACTTTGGATGCACTACTGGGAAGGTTAACAACATTTGAGTTCGGTAACATTGATAACTATCATCCTGTATCTCAAAACATGGAATCAAATTTCAAAGACAAACTAAACCTTGGCATAAAGCGAGGAAGCTCTAAAGGAGAATAATCTAATAGTGAAGAAGAAGAAGAAGAATCTAATGATGATCTTGAAGCCATTGTAGCCCTACTTGCAAGGAGGTTACCAAAGTACAAAGGTAAATATAAAGGAAAAATTCCATTGATTTATTTTTCTCGTGAAGAAATTGGTCACATTGCTACAAGATGTCCCAACAAGGAAAGTAAAGATGACATAAAATCTAGCATTTTAAAAGGCAAGAAAGCTTTCAAAAGCTACAAAGACTACAAGGACAAAGTTAAGAAATCTTGTTAAATTGCTAAAGATTTTCATAGCAATAATGAAGATGAAATGGTGTATATTGCTATTAAGGATGAATCAAATGATGAGGATAATGAAAAGATGGCACTTATTTTGCATGCAAGCAACAATGACACATGGATAATAGATAGTGACTATTCTCATCAAATGACTAGTGATAAAATAAAGTTTGAACACTTGGAGAACTATGATGGTGCAAGTATCAAATTTGAAAACAATGAACCATGTTATGTGAAGGGAAAAGGATGCATTACATTGAATGATGAAATTATATGTGATAATTACTACTGGGTTGAATGACTCAAACACAATCTTCTAAGTGTTGCACATCTAGACAATATTGGATTTAACATAGAATTCATGAATGGAAAGGCTAGGTTTCTGGATGGTAAAGGAAACCTAGTTGGAACTACCAATCAGAAAAAAGATAATCTATTCCATCTTGATCTCTCTAATAGTTCATGTGTCTTGGAACGTGTAGAGAAAAGTTGATTATGCATAAAAGGATGTGTCATATAAAATATGATAATCTCATTACTATAAGCAAACTTGCATGGGAAAATTAAATTTATATATTAACAAAAAAAAAAAAAAAAAGAGGAGAAAAAAAAAGAGAAAAAAATAAAAAATAAAAAATAAAAATAAAAATTTGTGGAGGAGAGAGAAAGTGACGAAAATAGAAGGAAAAATAATAAAAAAATAAAATAGGAAAAAAAGAGAAAAGAGGAATTTCTATTTTCAAGGTGCATAGGTGGCATAAAAAGAAAAATAATAAAAATAGTTGTCATTCCATTAATCGAGGTGTATAGGTGGCAATTTAGAAGTTTGTGGAAAGTTCCTTGAATCATGTATTTAATATTTTTTGGGTGCTTAGTTGTATTTGGGGTGGGAATTTAATATTTATTTAAAGGTAGTTGTATTTACCTTTTATCCCACATTGGTTGTGTTTGTAATGTCTTGGGTTAGAAGTGACTATTTAAGCAAGGCTTATTATCATTTGTAATCAAGTTCGAAAAATGGAAGCTCTTCTAATGGAAGTTAGAGAAATAGAACTTCTTGAATTGTAAGCTCTTCAAATGTAATCTCTTCTAATGAATTTCAAGTATTAATGGATGATGCTTTATGAAGCATTTTTGTCATCTCTCTATCTCCATCTTGTTGTGATTTTGGTTGTCAGTTGGTACGGGTAGTGTGGCCTGTCATCAAAAACATAAGAGTAGGAGGCATTCCAAATATGAAGAAACCTAAAATAACCATATGCAAACAATGTCAGATTGGAAAGATGGGTAAAACTAGCTTCAAAAATAAGAATTACAATACTAAAGAAGTCTTAGAACTAGTTCATATAGATCTTTGTGGACCAATATGTATAGAGAGCTACATTGTAGACAAATTTTTCATTTTGTTTGTTGATGATTATTCTAGGATGATGATAGTAATGTAATTAAAGGATAAATCTAAAGCTTTTCAAAAATTCAAGTGGTATCTAGCAAGAGTTGAGGAAGAAACAAGTAACACGTTAAAAAACTTAAGATTAGATAGACGAGGAGAATTCTACTCTAATGAATTCAATGAATTTTACAATGAAAGAGGAATAAAAAGATAAGTATCTACACCTAGTAGACATTAGTAGAATGAAATAGTAGAGAGAAGAAATATATCCATCATGGATTGTGTAAGGACACTAATGATAGAGAAAAATGTTTCAACCAAATAATGGAAGGAAGAATGAACACAACAATTCATTCCTTAAACTAATATCAACTAAAGAAAGGTATAGATTAAACACCTTATGAATTATGGGATGGCTATAAAATTAATGTCTATTATTTTAAAGTATTTGGAAGCAAATGTTATATCTTGAAAGAGTCAAGGAAAGGAAAGTTTGATGTGAAAAGTGATGCAGGCATTTTCCTAGGATATTCCAATAAGAGCAAAGCATACAAATGTTTGAATCTTGCTAATCATAAGGTTATAGAAAGTGCACATGGAAAAATTGATGGGTTTAAACAAAAAAAGAAGAAAAAAGGAGTAAAGAACATGAAGATTAAAATTTTTTTGTCTACTTTGAACTTGATGCATTACCAAACATTCAACAGATTACTCCACCTAAGTCACCCAAGTCTGGAGTGTCAACCTAGTTATAGTTAGTACAACCCGAGTTAGAGATAGTTCAAACTGAGTCTTAGACACAAAAAATTGAGACATAGTCTATGGGAATTGAGTCTTAGATAGTAGAAATAAATTTTTTTTTGGAGATTCATAGAACCTTTGAGCATGGTGAACCAAGTGAATCTTGTCTTGAATCTAGAAGTAAGATACCTATACTTTCTAGATATTTTAGAAGACATCATGCAACTAAGAAAATAATTGGAGATAAAAAAGGCACAATGACAAGGAAAAAACTAAAAGGTACATGTTTTCTTACTAAATCTAAACTTAAAATTGTTACTAATGTATTGAAAAATGAAAGTTGGATAGAGGCCATGAATGAAGAGATTGAGAAAATTGAAAGGAACAATACTTGGACTCTTGTTCCTAGACCCAAGGATAAAAATGTAGTTGGTACAAAATGGGTATTCAAAAATAAATTGAATAAAAATGGAGAAGTCTCAAGGAATAAGGCAAGGCTAGTGTGCAAGGGATACACACTCAAGAAGAAGGCATAGTCTATGGAGAAACATTTTCTCTTGTTGCTAGACTTGAAGGGGTTAAGGAACTACTTGCATATGCTACATTTAAAGGATTTAAAGTGTAACAAATGGATGTATAATCAACTTTCTTGAATGGAATTCTAAAAGACAAAGTCTACATTGATCATCCTAAAGGTTTCATTGATCTAATCAAAAGAGACATGGTTTGTAAGCTACAAAAAGCTTTATATGGTCTAAAGCGAGCTCCTAAAGCATGGTATGAGAGACTTCATGCATATCTAATAAAGATTGGTTTTCAAAGATAAAATGATAACAACAATCTATATATTAAAGAGGGACCACAAAACACAATTTTTCTAGCAAAAATATTTGTGGATGTTATCTTATTTATAGGTCATGATGACTTATTCATGTCATTCTATAAAGAAATGAGGAACAAGTTTGAAATGCCAATGTTTGGAGAAATAAAATTCTTTGTTGGTTTACAAGTTCATCAAATGAACATTACTTAGTCAAAATATATCAAGGAGATATTGAAGACTTTTGGAATGGAATATTCTAAACTAGTTGGAAAACCTATGTCTACTAAACACAATTTATCCAAGGATGATGATTCAAAAGAGGTAAATTAGATGACCTATAGATCTATGATTGGAAAAATTTAGTATATTTTTCACATAAGACTTGATATTGCATTAGTAATTGGTATAATTGCAAGGTTCTTTAGAAATCCAAGAGAAAATCATATGAAGGAAATAAACAGAATTATGAGATATCTAAAAGGTACTCAAGACTATGGTCTATGGCACAAGAAAGGAGGGAGATTCGAGTTGAAATCCTTTACTGATGCTAATTAGGCTAGAAGCATTGATGAAATGAAGAGAACCAATGGAGGAGAATTATTTATTGTATAGAGGTTAGTATCTTGGACAAGTAAGAATCAAAATTACATCTCTCAATTTACAATAGAGGATGAATATATTGTAGTAGCAGTTAATTGTTACAGCATAATATGGTTCAAGAAATTGTTATCAGGAATGAAGGAAGAAATCAAGGATCTAGTGGTTATATATTGTTAAAAAAAGTGCAATCAGCATATCATCCAAAATCCCAGTGATGCACACCAAGACAAAACAAATTGCAATCAAGTATTATTTTCTAAGAGAATTGGTTCAAGATAAAGAGGTTAGTTTTGAGTATGTTAACACAAAGGAGTTGGTTGCTGACATATTTAGCAAACCTTTACCTAAGGATGCATTTTTGTATCTAAGAGGAAAGCTAGGGGTCATTCTGCTATCTGATGCTCACTAGAGTATAGATTAGTGATGCATGAATGGAGCTTCATTGAAGAACTATCAAATTGATGCAAGAAGTTAGAGCTGATTGCATATGAATTAGTACATTAGGTACATTGTAAAAGTACTATGTCAAGTATTTGGCATGTGATGTCAAAGAGGGAAAGATTGAATCATGTCCTTGATAATGATAAGAGGAAGTGATCTACATATCAAAAAGAGAGAGAACTTGATCTGATGGAGTCTAAAGATAAGATGGTAGTAGGAGAATCTCAGAGGGAGTTGTCATGGACATATAGAGAATCAAAATGAAACAAAGTATATTATAAAATCTTATAAATCATTTTATTGCTCTAAGTTTTCTTTGCATAATGACATGTTATTTTTCTATCAATGCCAAAGACAATGATTTTTTATAACAATTATTCAATTGTATATTGTCATTGATGCTACATAAATGTTATACTCAAACCAAGCACTTCCAATTGGAACTAAGCTTAGAAGACTCCTATATTAGACAAGCAAAAGATAAGTTGAGTAATCTAGTTGAAGCCAAGCTAGGTCGGTCACCAAAGGAGTTCAATTGTGACCAAGTTAGAAGTTCAGTGTAAACCAAGTCAGGTTGGTTACCAAGGAACTCAGTAGTAATTGGGTGACCAAGTTTTAGTTCAAGTCAACTTGCATGAGAATAAATATTTATTTTTATTTTTATGCAAGTTGAATCAGTGAATTTTATTTTTTTATTTTCAAGGATATCCAAGCTGACTTGGCATTGTATCTCATATATATGAAAGGTCAAGATGTGGATTAAATATTGTGTAAGTGTTGAAGAAGATAAGATGCAGATAGATAAGGATATTTGATAAAGGAAAAAATATCCAAGGAGCTGAAAAGAATATTTTGATCAAGAAGGATTAGAAGATAAATGCGAATAATGATCTGTATCCACAATCTAGTTGCTTCATAAATAAGGTCAATCATTGTTGCTCTCTAACAATTGTAGCACTGAAGAAATCTCTTAATAGAGTTGACTTAGTAGTGATTTTGTAAATCCTCTAGCAAGGTGGAATTTCTAGATTGAAGTGTCTTAAGACATCTAACAAGGCCACTCATAATAGGGTGATTTAAGTCCTTTAATAAGGTCACACCTAACAATGTGTTTTTTATCCTTAAACAAGGTTGGCTCCTAACAGGGCTCACTTTATAAGAGTGAATAGTTGTAACTAGTTGCATTGGTGGCTTTCCCAAATTGGGGTTCCACATTAAATATTTGTGTCTCATGTGTTCATGTTATTTTCTTATTAATTTATCTTTTTGCATCTAAGTTACTAAAGGTTCATGCAAATTAATGTAACAGATTTCTTTGTTATCCAAGTTATAGTGGATTTCTAGTTCTAACCGAGCTGTTTATTTCAAAGAAGTTATTTTTGACATCTAAAATATTTGGATTTTTTTTAGTGGTAACTAATTCACCCCTCCCCTCTTAGTTAATCCTCTTATATTTGAAATAGTAATAAGGTTATAAATCATAGTATAATTATGATAGAGGGTAGAAGAAGAGAATATGATGTTGAAATAATTATGAGAAAATTTTGTGTAGGGAGGAATTATAACAAAGGTTGTGTGCATATGAGATTAAGAAGTAGGGAGAGGTGACAAAGGAGTTTATTCATTTAAGAATAGAGAAATATTAGGATCATGAACCATACACTATCATTGACTTATATGAATGTGTTGAACCATAAGCTATACTTTTTAAGACTATTATTAGACTTAATATGTAATGTCATCTAAAATATAGATATGAAAGGCACATATAAGTATAATGATAGTCTTAAAAAATGGCTTATTCAAAAATGTTGCATTATTTAACTGTGAAAGAACATACCCAAGAAAAAAATGTAAAGACATAACTAATAAAAAGTGAGAGAAATTTGTATAAACATCATACATATGATAAATAAATGCAAGAAGAGTAGTAACAATTTAAAACATGATATACCAAAAGAATGTTGGCCTAAGTGTCTTGAAGACTAATTGGTCAATAGACTATAGACTTAGTCATCAAAAGTGTTGTCATTGTTGAAAAAACATGCATTGTTAACAACATATGAAAAGGTATCATGATCAGTAGAAAGGAACAATTGGAAAGGCACACTAATGTGCGACTCTGACTTGCAAGGGTAGTCATAGTAGAGAAGATGTGAAAGAGTAGTAGAAGAAATGAAAAAAGTGTTCTACTTAGACAAAGCATGTTAAGAAAAGTCCATTTAAGAAGAAGGAAGAAGAGTGGAAGAAATGGCAGACACAATAGTGAGTTGATTCAGTCAGGTCATTTTGATGACCATGAAGTAAGAAACCTGTAAGTGTCTAGTCATGTAGAGGGTAAGAGGGCACTCAATATTGAACTTAATGGTGATGGGAGAAATGATTGAGGAATACTTGAAAGAATTCAAATTCAAATTCTTTTGAACTAAAGAAACTCACTAAGAGCACATAGAACCTATGGCTCCTATATGAACACACTAGAATCTAAAAAGAGTGACACGGGTAAAAGCACAGACCTGTGTCACCTTTTATAAAGAAATGTGATATCAGAATGTGACAGTTCAACATTAATGACAAAAAAAATGGTATTTGTGTTTAAAATATGAAGATGATGTAAACTGATGAAATATGTAGAATTGTATGAATTTTATGCCTATAATTTTTATAATTTTTTGACTAAGAATTTATTCATTTTATTTTATTTTGAAGTCCCTTTTTTAACTATAAAAAATATAGGATGTAGTTGCTGTCAAACAAGTATGTGCAAATCATCTTTTTTTGTTCTGATTTGAAAATATTTTATAGATGACATGTATAGCTAGTGAACAAAAAAAGAATTTTTTCCAACAATTTTTTCCTACCATCAAAACTTCCCTATCAAATCTATACCTTCTTGAAAAAAAATTACATATTCATGAAGAGGATTCTCTCCTCTAGTGATAAATATAATTTTTTTTATTTTTTTGATATGATTTACTATTTTTTTCATTTTTTGAGAGAGCATCTTTTGAAATGTTAAAATATTGACTTATAACATTTTGATATTATAACATATTATAACTAATCAAAACACTTAAAACAAAATATAATGATGATATTGAATCTGAGATCTATAAAAGGGTATTTTTAGTTTTTTTTTTTAAATTGAGTTTTGATAGAGAAATGAGATTTGACCAAAACTAGTACAATAAGAGGCTAAGATAGTGACTAGGGTGAGAGTTTAATTTTGAATTCCTAGACCAAATCTTCCTAGTGAAGAAAGAGAACAATATAAAAGGAAAAAATTGAAAGAGTAAAGATTATATTTCAAGGAAATTAGCCAAAGAGATAGAAGAGTTGAGCTAAGGTTTAATATCCAAAAGTAAAGAAGGGTGATTTGAGCTATTACCTCAAGAAGTGATTTTAGTGAGAAGAGGAGAGTGTTCTTGAACAAAGAAAAGAGTAATATATGCACAAGTAGTGAGAGCGAAGCACACAAGTGATCATTGATCAAAGTTGCAAAACTAGGAGAAGGTAGAGTATCAGTCCAAACTAGTTAAGGGAGAAAAAAAAGGATCCATTCCAAGATAAGTTTAGTAAGTAAACTATTAGATCATTTTTCTATTTTTTATCTACCTTTGAACCAATAAATCAAGTCAAGGGTGGACCCTAACAGGTGTTGGAAAGTACAATTGGAACAATTTTTATTTTTTCATTGATGTCAAACCTTAGTAGTAAGGCAATTTCTATTTGGGTAGAGTGCCATATCAAGATAATTGATGAAAAGGATTTGAGAAGAATACATAAAAAAATGAAGTAGAAGAAAGGTTGAGTAATAGGGAGTTATAATGGGCACTTAATTAGTTGGAATTTGACAAGATAATATGATTGTTTAATCATAACACAAGTAAAGAAGATAGCTTTACTAAAGCCTAGATGAAGTGATCAATAGAAGACCAAATGCATAGGCTTGATTTTGAAAAAAAATAGAAGATTAGGGAACTAGAAGTTTATGTTGAGTGACGCTAAAGTTGACCAAGTGACAATATAAGCTGAGAAAAATACATTATTGATCAAGCATCAATATTGATTGAGTATTAGAAAGTATGCTAAATAGAAAACTTAGTATCAACTGAATAATTTAGTGATAATTAGGTATCAGAACCTAATGTTGGCTGAGTGACAACATTTTTTAGTTTGTGAAGAAATCTTGATTTTCAGCCAACACCATTGAATCCTTGGAATATGGAAAGAGTGTTGAAGATAAAGATGGATGACTTGGAACATTTAATTCAAGGGAAATCATGTTTGAGTATTTACATGCATGGATTCAAGGAGAAGCTTGGAGAAGTTTCTAGAAGAGAAAAGAGGGAACAAAATGATGAAAGGATTCGATGAATCTAACCAAACCCTAAGACCTACGATGATGTTTAAGAGAAAAAATATCAAAACTACCTTTCGAAGAAGGCATAAGTGCTAACCTACTAATGTTGGAGTAGTTTTTGATTCTATTGATTAGAAAACTTGAGTTGAAGGTTGAACAATGAAGTGTTGAGGTAAAGAGTGATTTGTTAAAGGGTTGCCAAGAGAATTAGTGATGGAGATGTTAATGGAGTCTAGTAAAATGGTCAAATATTGAGCCAAATTGTGATCTATATTTGCAAAATGAGTTGTATTTATTAGAAAAAAAACACTAATACTTTCTAACCATTTTATTAGTTGAAATCCTTTAATCAAGGTTGACCTAACAATCATTTGTAAATTCTTTTAATCAAGGTGACATTCTAATGGAATGTTCTAAAATCCTCTAACAAGGCCACTCATAATAGGTGATTAAATCTTTTAAAAAGGTCACATTTAATAGTGTGTTTTGTAACCTTTAATGTGGTTGGATCCTAAGAAAGCTCACTGTAGAAGAGTGAAACATTGGTGACATGTTACTAGTGGTTTTTTCTAAATTGGGTTTCCATGTTATATCTTGGCATCATACTTGTGTGGATGTTATTTGAGATGTTTTACTATTAATGTTTTACATTCTACAAGTTTTTTACTATTAGGACACTAGACTTCAAGTTTATGTTGCTGATTATTCACTATAGTGACTGAGCTACAAAATGGTTAGATCTGAAGTATTTGATGTGATTAAAAGTTCAATTGGTACATCTAGATATAAGGATAAGTAATTCCCCCTCCTATTTATTTGAAATCATTTTAAAAATCGCTATCAGAGAATTGGTGCTTATACATAAAAGTTTGAAGGTACTTGAAGCCAAAAATTAAGATGTACAAAAAGAACTTCCCTACATGGTAGAGTTTGATGTAGTTACATTTGGCAAGAATTGGAGGAGAAATACACTATGTGGAATGTTCATATGTAGAGATACCAAGACCTCTGATAGCTAAACATATGAAAGAGAAGCAAGAACATAATTAGGTAATGTTTGAGATTGTGTTAGCCCTAAGCTATACCAAGTTCGATGACATAAAGGAGCATGATAATGCCAATAAAATGTGGGATAGACTACACACTGTCTATGGAGAAGACACAAATGTTTTAAGAGAAAAATCATAAAGTTTTAGACAGAAGTTTCATGAGATGAGAATGATAGAAGGTGAAACCATTGCACAATACTATGGACAAGTCAAAGAGGTAGTAAATGCTATAAGAGGATCCAATGGAAAGATTGATGATGAAACTATGATCAACAAGGTAGTCAGAACTCTACTTCTTATTTATACTATTAGACTTTCTTGTTGGAAATATAAGCAGAGTAACTAAGAGGGGAGGATGAATCAGTTACCACAAAAATAAATCCTAGATCCCTTAGATGTCAATACAAATCAAAACTCTATGTAAACTATATTCTACTGTTACTTTGAAAACACACATGCACTTGGTTTACACTAAAATAATTCAAAAAATGCTTAGCATGAAAATATTAAGATATTATTTGTGATTAATATTACTTTCACTTAATTTCATAGATGTAAAAGAAATAGCATGAATACAGTTGACACCAAGATTTAACATGGAAACTCAATTTGGGAAAAACCACCAATCACAACTAGTTACTAATTTTCACTGTTCTAAAGTGAGCCCTGTTAGGAGCCAACCCTATTAAAGGTTACAAAAGACATTGTTAGGTATGATCCTATTAGAGGATTTAATAACCCTATTAGGAATGGCCTTGTTAGAAATTCTTAGACAATTCAATCTAGAAATTGTAGGATTTGAGAAAATATGCAAATCAAATCCACAAGCCCTCAAATCACCTAAACACAGAAAACCTATCATAGACAAGAAAAATAAAAGAAGAGGCAAGGGTTTGGTCTAAAAATAGGATAATTGTAATCTCAGATAAAATATAAATTGTTGTACAATATGATATTCAAATACACTAGGAAAGCTTGTTTATAACGACCTCTAGGAAGCTTCTAGAATGAGCTAGAAAGTACTAGGAGATAAGCATGAGAACTCAACATACATCCACAAAAGGTGGATTATCCTCCACGTAGACAAGAGGATAAGTATGACAAGGTAGAAAAAAACTCTTGTGTTGTACTTCTAGATGACAACTAATAACTAAATGCATTTACCCTAAGTAAATTTAAGTAAAGTGTAAATAATAATAATTTACTCTAACACCCCCCCTAAAGTGAAACTTAGGGGAATGCACTTAAGCTTACAAAAGCTAAGATGAAATGCAAAATGGGTCTCGATAGCTAGGCCATTTAGGTACCCATGTAAAAATGCAAAGAAATGCAATGCAATATCTGTAAACTGAAGAAAAAGGAGAAAACCCAATGGGAAAAACCACTCTCCAAAAGAGATAGCTAAAAATCTAGTGAAGGATTGAAGAAGCCTCCAACTAGAGGAATGTCTAAAAAATAGGAACAAAGAGAAGATCATGAATAACATCATTGAAGCATGAAGAATCCACAATCTCTATCAAAAGGAAATTTCTAATCTGAAGAACCTCCACAAAAATAAAAGGCTACAAACCAAGAGTGTCTATATGGTAGATGATCCATCTCATTGGAAATGAATAGGTAGCTAGCCACTACAATCACATAGTATATAGGATGAAATAATAAATACATAGCTCACTCCATTGAACCAAGGAAGTATTAGAAACAAAAAAAGAATCCCCCCTTAGTGTAGATAGGATGAGGTGATAAGCAACTGAGAAAGTGTGCCAAAAGTGCTCTACAAAAAGAACCAAGGACAATGAGAGAGAGGAAGAGATACAAACACCTATAAAGGCTTGTGTCACTAACACATCATGGGGCTAATGTCATGGAAGAGACACTCACTTGACAATGGAATAGGGCACAAAATGGCAACAACTAAACCCCCCCCCCCCATGGCACTTTATAATATAGTGCGAGTACACCTATCCCAAAACAATGTTCAAGATCCCAAAATTCAAGAGTGGCACTTTATCTCAGTGTCTTTGTATAAAGATGCTTACAAATGATATCAACAATGATTAGAAAAGGAACAAAGTTGATACAATAGATAGTACAACTCAAAAGAAAGGATCCCATGCCATGAAAATGATCCTTAGACCTAGAACACCCAAGATATCAACTATATTATAGAAAAGCAAAAAACATGATAGAAAGAGCATCACCATAAACTCATAATTTCCATACCAAGTTGTTATAGCCATATTCTCCTTGTCGCGTAGTACAATCCTAATTTGGTAGTAACCTTGTCACAAATCCAACTTGCTGAACACCCTTGCATCCATTAAACCATCAAACATATCCATGATGAGGGGGAGTGAATATATGTTTTTCATTGTCAGCTTGTTGAATGCTTTATAGTCTATGAAAATCTTGAGCATTCCTTCCTTCTTGCACTGAAACAAGACTAGTGCAGCATAGGGTGATCTAGAAGGTCAACTTTAGCTAGCCTCAACAAGTTTAGTTAAATGCTTCTTTAACTTGATCACCTTGGGTCCAGAGAGGGGTATAGAGATTTTGTGGGGGGCATAACTCCTTTCTCTAGCTCAATTATATGATCCACATATCTTTGTAGTGGTAACATGAATGGTAGTTTTCCAGGCATGAGCTTAGCATACTCTAGTGGAACATCTTGGACCACCTATTTTTTGGAAGTCTTAAGTGACTCCTCTTCATCCTAGCCTCCAAGAAATGTAGCTAAGTATAGTTCATCTTGACCAAATTTTGCTATCTATTTTACACTTATTGCACTCAAGACTTGCTCATGATATCACACAACTATCACATTTGGAAAGCACAAATGACTAGGCTTCTCATGTTATGAGGTTTATGGTCATGTTTGGATGAGAACCAACCTGTTCTACAACACCCTTTTGAGATTCTTTAGCATAGAAACAAAATGGATGAAGTCATGTGATTGATTGTACTAAACATCTTAGATAGTGTCCTATTTTACTTGAATGGTTTGACCACTCCTCAAGCTATTTGGACAAAGTTTCACAACTTGTTTGGCATAGTGAATGAGTTTTGGGCACTTTAGCTTGATGCAAAGTTCACCTCTTTGACACCTGATAGCTTTCCCACCATTGAAGACTTCCTGATGAAGTTCAAATCTCTACACATAGTTTTGCAAGGATGTGGAAAAAACAAAATAGATGATGAGTGTTTCTTTTTGATACTCTCAAAGTTGCGAGGATAATATCAAATCTTTTCTTTCGCTTTCTACTCCACTATGAATGCCTTGGGTACTAGACATCAAATGCCTCATTTTGATACATTTTGTGATTGGTAAATGTAAGAATAGTCTAAGATCACTCAAATGGACTCACTTATAGGTTCAAAATCACAAGCATCACTTACCAAGGATACACAGGAGTAGAAGCTGAAGCAAATATCTAAATTCCTCCTCTTAGCACTCTACTGTTCATCCTCTTCTTCTAAGAAGAAGGAAAAAAAGAAGACTGAGACTCCTACCTATTCCTATTGTTAGAAGGGACCTCATGATGAGTCACATTGTTTTCAGAAGAGATTAGATGGCTATGAGAAACAAATTACCAATTTGAAAGCTCTCCTTTAGAAGAGTACTATTTCCTCTCCATCCTCTTCTACCTCACTAGGATCTTCCTTTTAGTATTCTTCAACCTCTTTGACACCTTCACTAGATCTTGGAAAGAGTCATGCATTATGGGCTTCCATTACATCCTCTTCACAGGTCCCTAAGTGCTTCTTACCATATGACATCTTTTCAAGGTGTCTTATCCACTATTGAGGTTTCTCCCATTCCTCATATTCTTATGGGGAATAAATACCCTACCAATCTATGGGAAAGGTTTAGTTCACATCCAGGATGGTAAACCATCTCTCAATTTCTTAGATTACACACAATGGATCATGGAAGATAGCTGAGTTCACTGCAGATTTAGTCTTCATTCGAGATAGGAAGTCTTATTGCTATAGGGGTAGTTGATCCTTCCACTTGTCTCTATACCTTCTTGCACTTTGGTTCACCATCTCCATTGTTAGAGAAAAATTCTTCTCTTTCACAGGAGCATCATGTGGTGCGGTTAGAATACTTGGAACCTTTCTATTGTTACTGAGATTGCTATTTTGACTTCCACACCACATCCAGTTGAGGTCTTTTCTCTTCCATAGGATTCTTCTTCTACTCTTCCTGATCCTCTAGCTTCATTCATTGAGCCTCAAGGTGTTTGTGTTGTGGATTCTATAGTGGACATTCATGACAGTGACATCACACCTTCCTTGGGGATTGCCTTTTAGGATCCTCATATTTTCTCCTATGAGCATTAGCTAGGCCTTCTAGTTTTCCCTCTCATTTATGGGTTCCTTTATTTTCTTCACATTGGAGTTCTATTAGTTCAATTCTTTCTCTAGGGGCTCCATTATCCTGGGGGAAATTTGCTGTCTTTTTTATCTCTCATGGGGGGCTAGTTGTACTTATGGTTTTGAGAGAATCTCTTGAGCCCTTTTTGGTGGAAGGTGTCCCAGGGGATCTTGTTGAGGCCTTCCTTCCTTCCTTCATGTTTTATCTACATGTTTGTACTTATCTCTTTTTGGGGGAGGGGTTTTCCCATTGGATTTTCCCTCTTCCCCCATTTTTAAAGGTTGCATTTCTTTGAATTTGTACTTGGGTACCTAACATGGCCTAGTTGTTAGGACCCATTCTGCATTTCATCTTAGCTTTTGTGAGTTTAAGTGTATTCCCCTAAGTTTCACTTAAGGGGGGGTGTTAGTCTAAATTATTATTATTTACACTTTACTTAAGTTTACTTTAGATAAATGCATTTATTTATTAGTTTTCATCTAGGAGTTACTTTCATTTATTGACTTGTTGACAACATAGGCTTTTGTTCCTACCTTGTCATACTTATCCTCTTGTGTACATGGAGGATAATCTACCTTTTCTAGATGTATGCTAAGTTTTCATGATTATCTTCTAGTACTTTCTAGCTCATTCTAGAAGCTTCCTAGAGGCCTTTATACATAGGCTCTCCTAGTGTATTTGCATATCATATGATGTAACAAAGCTAGATTGGTAGCACTATTTTAGGGTGTCATTTCAAGCCAATTTGGGTAGCTTGACAAAGAATGGCTCAGCTAGACTAGGAGATCTAGGCAACTTAAAAGATGTCTTTGGTGACTCAGGCTATGTTGTTCTAAGATTGGCTCATTATGGAACTTTGGTGACATGAGCTGATGATTTGATGAAGTGTTGGATTGGGTTGAGACAAGCTTGTGGATATGAATTGGGTAAAATAAGACCTAGGGGTGGGTTTTATGTTTCTTGGATGTTACACGATGTAACCAACTTATGTGCCGTGTAAGTCAAAATATTGCATTGGGCTAAGTCAAGCCTATTTCATTATATGGGAATTGAGGTAGGGCCAGCCAAGATAGCCATTATGTCCTTGATTGATGCCACTATCCATTGCATTAAATTATGAGGTAGGATAAGATAGGTCAGGACCTATTTTGCATAAAGGTTAGTTTACTTGAGGCATTCCTATATAAGGAGGCCTAGGTGATCCATTTGGAAAGCAGATAGAAGCAAGAGGTAGAAGTTGAGGTAGTAGAGGTAGGAAACCAAGGTAGAAGATAAAAGTTAGGGGAGACTATGAAGGTGGTCATTACTATGTGGTGAGCAGTGAGAAGAGTTGCAAGGAAGCAAGGTGTGATGAGCAAGTTTGAGCAGTGGATAAGTGGAAGTGGTAGCTAAGCATGAGGCTAGGTCAACTTGACTTGAATTTGAGCTTGGAGCTCTTATTGAACTTGGTGGTTGATTCAAATAATATCTTGGGGTGATCTATATTTGTGAATACAAGATCTATCTTTGTATATTATAATCGAGTTGTGCATATAGTAAAGAAGATTTGGGTGATCAACCTCACCTATATCTTGTTGGTCTATGTTCTCACATCATTGATTGAATATTTTGTTTCCTAGTATCTTGATCACACTTGGGAGATAATTAGTTCATGCATCCTTATAACACTTTTTTAAGGCATATTTAAGGGTTAGGCATAGTCTAGAACCCTATTTTGGCTTACATTTTGAGCTAGGGTAGCTAGTGCTACATGGCTTGCTCCTAAGGGCTGTGGCAAATGGTATCAAAGCAAAAGTTTGGCTCAAGATAAAATTTTTGATCTGCATTGAAGCAGGTAGATCAGCTTGAATTGGTTTGGGGTGAGGAGAGATCATGGTAGATGTGGACAATTAGTTTGATGAAGAACAGACCTAACATCAAGAATTTGGGAAGATAAGGAATACAACATTGAAGCATAAGGATTGGCTTCATTTACATGAGATGAGGTTGAATGCCTTAGTAGAATTAGATCTTGAAGAGTGTTTGAGGGAAGAGTTGTCTGATATGGTAGATTAGATGAGACCACTTCAAGAGGAAGTGCATGTCATCAAGGAGGGACAAGATCTTTGTCAAGCATTGTCACAAGGTGGAAACTTTGGGCAAAAAGATTCAGTTGAGATTGGGTCCAATGATGGAGTACGAGATGACAATGTGTTGAACAACTTCACCTGGGATGTTGAAGAGTATCTAATGATAGTCCCTGGTCTACCTAGAGAGATCAAGTTAAAGAAGGTTTCAACATGTTTAACTGGAATTGAAAAATTGTGGTGCAAAACACATCAGTTTGATGAAAGGCTAGGCAAGCTAGTGACACCGATTCAAAATTGGGCTAATTTGAAAGAGGCATTGCATGCATAGTTTAGACCTAGGAACTTATATTGGTTGATCCATCAATTTTTTGACAATTTGAAACACATAGGAACCCTTGAGGGAATATGTGAGTGCATTTAAGATCTTGGATTTGGAATGTACAAAGTCGAATGACTTTGAAAAGTGGTACTTGTTTACATGTAACTTGCAGCCCAAGGCACGAGAGGAGTTATGGTCTCAAAAAGCATAGATTTTGGCTAATGCAATCTTAGTTGTAGATGGATTGATGGATCATGTTGAAAATGAATGATCTGACTAGAGTGAGAAGTGATTCCATCCTAAGGAAGAGAAGTGAAATGGATCACAACACAATGGTGAGTCAAAGGGGAAGAAAGTGAATTTGAGGGAAGGCAAGTTGACTCTTGGTGAAATAGACAAGAGGGAGAAATGGACTTGCTTCATTTGCAATGAGCCAGGTCATCTTGCAAGAGAGTGTCCAAATAGATCTACTTTTGGAGTAGTGGTTGGAGATACAAAGCCCACCGAGATCAAAACTTTGCAAATGCTCAACACTCTAAAACAAGTAGACGGTTCAAATATAGCTACTAACATAAAAGGTTTGCACAAGCTAAACTATTAAGGAAACTTTTGGGAGAAAGGAAGTCAATGCATTGATAGACTTAGGTGATTGGGCTAAAAAAATTGGCTTATGGATAGATCAGAGTGAGGCATCATTCAAAGTGGTAGAATTGCCTCCACTAAAGGTGGTTGGTGAAATTCAAGGCATGGTCATGCGAGTTAGATCATGGCAAGACAAGGAAAAATTTGTCTCTATTGATTTGGACAAGTATGAACTGATCTTGGAACAAGAATTCTGTAGACAAGCCAAGGTGATGATTACACCACACCTAAGTTGTGTCATGATAATGAAGGTTGGATAGTTGTGTGTTTTTTTCAAAATTTCCTAAGAAAAAATTAAGTATGGTTCTCAACATCTTGATGGAGAAGGATTGGAGATCAAAAGGAAAATACTTAGTGATCAGTGATCAACATCGAGTGGATTGGGAATAGTTTTTGAGTACCCTTAATGGGAGGGACCCTCCCTAGTTGAATTGATCTGACTTGAGAAAAAAATCCCTTTGGCACATCTAAGGTTGGGTGTGCAAGATGTCAAAGACACAATCTAATTTGAGTGGGGGAGGATGTAACAAACCTAGACTAGTGGCACTATTCTAGGGTATCATTTCAAGGCAATCTGGGTAGTTTGGTAGTGAATGACTCGACTAGACTGGGAGATTTGGGCAACTTAGAAGATGTCTTTGGTGACATAGGCTGGATTGTTTTAAGATTGGCTCCTTATGAAAATTTGGCAACATGATCTCATGATTTGATTAAGTGTTGGATTTGATTGACACAAGCTTTTGGATATGAACAAGGTAAAATAGGACCCAGGGGTGGGTGTTATGTTTCTTGGATGTTACACTATGTAACTGACTTATGTGTCATCTAAGTCAAAATATTGCATCAAGCTAAGTTCGGCCTTTTTCGTTATATGGGAATTGAGGTAAGGCTGGCCAAGATAGCCATTATTTCCTTGATTGATGCAACTAGCCATTGCATTAAATTATGAGGCAGGGTAAAATAGGTCAGGACCTATTTTGCATAAGGGCTAGTTTACCTGAGGCATTCCTATATAAGGAGGCCTAGGCAATCCATTTTGAAAGTAGATAGAAGCAAGAGACAACAGTCAAGGTAGCAGAGGTAGGTAGGCCAAGGAAGAAGATAGAAGTTAGGGGAAACTACAAAGGTGGTCATTACTAAGAAGTGAGTAGTGAGAAGAGTTGCAAGGCAGTGAGGTATGATGAGCAAGTTTGAGCAACTGACGAGTAGAAGTGGTGGCTAAGTGTGAGACAGTCTTGTCTAGGCTAGCTTGACTTGAATCTAAGCTTGGAACTCTTATTGAACTTGGTGGTCAATTCACATAGTATCTTGGGGTGATCTATATTTCTGAATATAAGATCTATGTTTGTATATTGTAACCAAGTTGTGCATTTAGTAAATCAAATTTGGGTGATCAACCTCACCTATATCTTGTTGGTCTATTTTCTTGCATCATTGATTGAATGTTTTGTTTCATGGTATCTTGATCAAACTTGGGAGATGATTAGTTATTGCATTCTTATAACACTTCCACAAGACATGTTTAGGGGATAGGCGTAGTTTGGAACCCTATTTTGGCTTGCATTTTGAGCCAGGGTAGCCAATGCCACACAATATGCTCCCAAGGGCCATGATAGATGGTATAAGAGACCATGTATTGAAGATGGAAAATCAATGTGAAATTTTTTAGGGTGAGGAGAGATCGTGGTAGAGGTGGATAGTTAGGTTGATGAAGAACAGACCCAACATCAAGAAGTTGGACAGACAAGGAATACAACATTGAAGAATAAGGATTGGCTTCATTTACATGAGATGGGGTCAAACGCCTTAGAAGAATTAGATCTTGAAGAGCATTTGAGAGAAGAGTTGTCCAATATGGCAGATCAAATGAGATCACTTCAAGAGGAAGTGCATGTCATAAAGGAGGGACAACCTCTTTGTCAAGCGTTGTTGCAAGGTGGAAACTTTGGATGAAAAGATTTAGTTGAGATTGGGTCCTATGATGGAGAATGAGATGACACCATGTTGAACAAATTTATCTAGGATGTGGAAGATTATCTAGCCATAGTCCTTGGTCTACCTAAAGAGATCAAGTTAAAGAAGGTTGCAACATGTTTAATTGGAAGCACAAAATTGTGGTGGATAACTCATTTGATTGATGAAAGGGCAAGAAATCCAATGACACTGATTTGGAATTAGGCTGATTTGAAAGAGGAGTTACAACATCAAATAAAACAAACATTGGCTGATGCAATCTTATTTGTGGATGGATTGATTGATAATGTTGAAAATGAATGATTTGACAAGAGCGACAAGCAATTCCATCCCAAGGAAGAGAAGTAGAATGGATCATAGTGCAATGGAAAGTCAAAGGGGAAGAAAGTGAAGTTGAGTGGAGGCAAGTTGAATCTTGGTGAAACTGATAAGAGGAAGAAAAAAAACTTGCTTCATTTGTAATGAGCTAGGTCATTTTGCAAGAGAGTGTCCAAAAAAATCTACTTTTGGAGCAGTGGTTGGAGATACAAAGGTCACTAAGATCGAAACTTTGAAAATGCTCAACACTCTACAATAAGTAGATACTTTAATTATAGCTATTAACACAAAAGGCCTACATGAGCTGAATTTTTTAGGGAAACTTTTGGGAGAAAGGAAGTCAATGCACTAATAGACTTAGGTGTGTCACACAACTATATCTCAATGGATTAGCCTAGATAGATTGTCTTATGGATAAATTGGAGTGAGACATCAGTCAAAGAAATAGAATTGCCTCCACAAAAGGTGGTTGGTGAAATTTTAGGCATGGTCATGTGAGTCAAATAATGGCAAGACAAGGTGAACTTGGTCACTATTAATTTGGATAGGTATGAACTAATCTTAGGACAATACTTTTATAGACAGGCCAAGGTGATGATTGCACCACACCTAAGTTGTGTCATGATAATGAAGGTTGGGCAACTGTGTGTCATTTTGACATTTCCTGACCACAAATTAGGTATGGTTCTCAACATCTTGATGGAGAAGGATTGGAGATCAAAAGGAAAAGACTTAGTGATGAGTGAGAAACATCGAGTGGACTGGGAAAAGTTTTTTTGTACCCTTAATGGGAGGGACCCTTCCTAGTCGAATTGATCTAAGCTGAACAAACACTCCCTTTGGCACATCTAAGGCTAGGTGTACAGGATGTTGAGGGAAACATCTAATTTGAGTGGGGGAGGATGTAATAGACCTAGACTAGTGACACTATTCTAGGGTGTCATTTCAAGGCAATTTGGGCAGTTTGGTAGAGAATGGCTTGGCTAGACTAGGAGATCTAGGTGACTTAGAAGATGTCTTTGGTGATATAGGCTGGGTTGTTTTAAGATTGGCTCATTATGTAACTTTGGCCACATGATCTCACAATTTGATAAAGTGTTGGATTAGGCTAATGTGAGCTTGTGGATATGAATTGGGTAAAATAGGACCTAGGGGTGGGTGTTATGTTTCTTGGACATTACACTATGTAAACAACTTATGTGCCATGTATGTCAAAATATTGCATTGGGCTAAGTTGAGCCTATTTAATTATATGAGAATTGATTTAGGATTGGCCAAGATAACCATTACGATATCCTTTATTGATGGAACTAGTCATTGCATTAAATTATGAGGTAGGGTAAAATAAATTAGGACCTATTTTGCATAATGACTAGTTTACTTGAGGCTTTCCTATATAAGGAGGCCTAGATGATCCATTTGGAATGTAGATAGAAGTAGGAGATAGAAGTCAAGGTAGAAGAGGTAGGCAGCCAAGGAAAAATATAGAAGTTAGGGTATATTATGAAGGTGATCATTACAAAGGAACGGGCAGTGAGAATAGTTGCAAGGTAGTGAGGTGTGATGAGCAAGTTTGAGCAATGGATGAGTAGAAGTGGTGACTAAGCATGAGATGGTCTTGGCTAGGAAAACTTGACTTGAATCCAAGCTTGGAACTCTTATTGTAACAAGACCTTGGTGGTTGATTCAAATAGTATTTTGGGGTGATCTATATTTGTAAATACAAGATCCATCTTTGTATAGTGTAACCAAGTTGTGCATATAGTAAAGAAGATTTGGGCAGTCAACCCCACCTATATCTTGTTGGTCTATGTTCTTGCATCATTGATTGAATGTATTTTTTCATGGTATCTTGATCACACTTGGAAGATAATTAGTTCATGCATCCTTATAATTCTTCCATAAGGCATCTTTTGAGAAAATATGCAAATCAAATCCACAAGCCCTTGAATTACCTGCATGTAGAAATCCTATCATAAAGAAGAAGAAGATAAGAAGAGGCAAGGGTTTGGTCTGAAAATAAGAAAATTGTATTCTCAGATAAAAATTAAATTGCTGCACAATATGATATGCAAATACACTACGTGAGCCTGTGTATAAAGGCCTCTAGGAAGCTTCTAGAATGAGCTAGAAAGCACTAGGAGATAAGCATGATAGCTCAACATACATCCAAAAAAGGTGGATTATCCTCCATGTAGTTGAGAAGATAAGTATAACTAGGTCGGAACAAACTCTCATGTTTTCAACAACTCCTAGATCACAAGTAATAAATAAATGCATTTATCCTAAGTAAACTTAAGTAAAGCGTAAATAATAATAATTTACACTAACACCCTCCTTTATATGCAACTTAGGGTAATGCACTTAAGCTCACAAAAGCTATGATAAAATGCATAATGGGTCCCAAAAACTAGGCCATGTTAGGTACCCATTTACAAATGCAAAGAAATGCAACCTCTGAAAATGGGGAAAGAGGGAAAACCACATGGGAAAAACCCTACCCCAAAAAGAGGTAAGTACAAACATGTTGAAAAATACATGAAGGAATACCTTAACAAGACCCCAAGGACAACTTCCACTAGAAATGGCTCAAATGACTTTCTCAAAACCATAAGAACAACCAACCCCCCAAGAGGTAGAGAAAAGACACTAGAGCCCCCCTAGAGAAAGAATTGAACCCATGAAACTCCAATGTAGTGGAAACAAGGGAACCCCTGAATGAGAGGGAAAACTAGAAGGCCTAGTTGATGCTCAAAGGAGAAAATATGAGGATCCTAAAAGGGAATCCCCAACGTAGGTGTGATGACACTGTCATGAATGTCCACTATAGAATCTACAACAGGTGCACCTGGAAGCTCGATGAATGGAGCTAGAGGTTCATGCAGAGTTGAAGAAGAATCTTGCTGAAGAAAAAAAACCTTAACTAGATGGGGTGTGGAACTCAAAATAGGGATCTCAGGTACAATACAAAGGTTCAAGTATCCTGACTAGACTACATGATGCTTCTATAAAAGAGAAGAGCCATACTCTGATAATGGAGATGGTGGACCAAAGTGTGAGAAGGTTTAGAGATGGGTGGAAGGATCAACTACCCTTGTAGCAATAAGGCCTCCTAGACTAAATCTGTAGTGAACTCAACTATCTTCCCAAATCCACTGTGTGTAATCTGAGAAATTGAGATAAGGTTTGTAGATAGAGATGAAACATACAATACATCATTGAATATACCATCTTGGATGGGAACTAAACCTTTCTTGCATATTGGTAGGGTAGTGTTATCCCCCATGAGAATATGAGGAATGGGAGAAGCCTCAAGAGTAGAGAAGACACCTTGAGAAGATGTCATATGGTGAGAAGTAGCTGGATCCAGCATCCAAGGGACCTATGAAGGGGATGTAAAGGATGCCTGTAATGCATGAACCTTTCCAAGATCTAATGTAAAGGTGAAAGATATGGAAGAATATTGAAAGGAAGATTCTTGTGAGGTAGAAGAGGATGGAGATGAAACAATGCTTTTCTGAAGAAGAGCTTGCAAATCTACAATTTGTTTCTCTTAGCCATCAAATCTCTTCTTAAAAAATGTGCCTCATCATGAAATCCTTTTTAAGAATAGGAACATGTAGGAATCCTTGTCTTCTTTTTCACCTTCTTCTTAGAAGAAGAGGATGCACTAATAGAGTGTTGAGAGGAGGAATCAGATATCTGCTTTGACTTTTTCTCCTATGTATCCTTGGTAATTAATGTATGTGACTGTGAACTTATAAGTTAATCCATTTAAGTGATCTTAAACTTTTCCTGTGACAACTGATCACAAAATGTCTCAAAAGATGGCATTGATGTCTATTACCCAAGGCATCCATACTGGAGTTGAAAGTGGAAGAAAGTTTTTGATATTGTCCTCTCAACTTTGAGAGTATTAAAAAGATACACTCATTATCTATTTTATTTTTCCCACATCCCTGCAAATCTATACATAGATATTTGAACTTCATCAAGAAGTCCTCAATGGTGGGAAAGCTATTAGGTGTCAAAGAAGTCAACTCTACATCAAGATGCAATGCATGAAATTTATTCACTGTGCCAAATAAGTTATGAAACTTGGTCCAATTAGGTCAAGTTGTCATCAAATCATCCAAGTGAAACAATAGACTATTGGATATGTTTAGTACAATCAATCCCATGGCTTGATCCATTTTGTTTCTATGTTGAAGAACCTCAAAAGGGAATTGTAGAATAGGTTGGTTCTAATGATGCTCTTGTGGAGGTTTGATAGGGAATTTGAAATAGCATGTATGAATGAGCATGTAACAAGGGTTTTATAATTTCTACAATACCAAACCAAGAAAAAGTAGGAGTTCAGACTTGCAAAGTGAATAATCTAGTTCATCTATGTAGAGGGACATATAATCCAATCATATAGACACTGAGGAGATATTCTTTAAACAAGACAATAGTATGGGTGACTGAGATGATAGGGATACAAGACTAGGTGGAGGCAGGAATATTAATTCAGATTAGGATATAATTTTCAAACAATTATTGGGTACATTAGAGGAGGGGCAACATATGCAACAAGACCAGAATAGGCAAATGGATATGATGGTGTAGCTTATGTCTAGACAAATGGGCATCAATATTAATCCAGATGATGTCAACAATGGAAGCTATAAAAAAAAGGGCAATATTAATGGGACCAAGGCAAGTATAGAGCCACTCAACAATGATGTTGGTGATGTGGGTGTTTTAGTAGAGTCAGTAGATGTGGGTTTATGCTTTAGTATTATTGATTCACAATCTAGTGTTGAGTCATGTGTGTAGAGTTAGGAGTCTACATATGTCACATTGTCAAGGGATGACGATGCAACAATAGTGAGATTAGGAGAATGGTAGGATAATGTCATATCAATAGCCACTTCTATTTTAGTTGAACCATCTAAGGAGTTTAGCAGTATGCATGCAATTGTTGATGTGTGTTCTGATGAAGGCACACATGTTGAGGATTATGAGTTTTCATCAACTACAGTTGGCATGAGTGCATATGGTTTGCCTATAGCTATCTTTTTCAATGCATGTTGGTGATGACCAAGATTCTAGTCCAATTTATATTATGTGGGTGGATACAAGGAAGAAGAGATTTCATAGATCTTCTATGGAATTTCCTTCTCGTGAGATTTTGACTTCTACATCATCAACACAAGTTTTGGGTGCTAGGCTGTAGCACATGTGCTTGGTTTTGATGATGCTAGTTTGTAGTTGGTTTAATGTCCACAGGGATGTCATCTACTATTGCATTTGGGATCCAGGTGGAAGTTAGTGTTTATTGTAATGCTGGATTGCTTGAGGACAAGCAATTTCAAGGAGGGTGGACTATAATGTCCCATCTTTTTAGCAGCTTAGCAGAGTTCTTAGCCTTTATGTTCTCCAAAGGCTAAGTGTAGAAATAAGGAATTGATTAAATCAATTTCTTATAAATTCATTAAATAAATTAAAATTAAAAGGTGACTTTATATTTAATTAATTTCATTTTATATAAGCACAATTAGTTATTGTATTGCAAGGAGAAGCTTCTAGATAGTGCATTAATTATTGAAAAAGGGGAAGCCTCTAGTAATTTAATTTTCTAGAACCACAAATGATTATTGTATTACAAGGGAGGATTTTCTAAGGAGTGCATTAATTATTGGAAGGGGGAGGCTTCTAGAAAATGAAATTAATTAATATTTTATTTCCTTCTAGAAGGGTGAAGGAAAAGTATAAATAGAGATGGGAGCTTTATTGTTTGGCATGGGATATTTGTGAATTGCATTTGATAAGAGCTTGGTGGTGTGCATTATAGATTTGTTCTTATCATTAGAGGACATCTATACTCTCTTGTGACATTCTAGACATCATTCCCTTGGGGTTAGACCTTTGGAATTCATTGCTATGTATTTGATTTTATTAGTTTGAGAACTAATATTATTTCAGCAGTGGTTCAATCTTCAGTTTGCATAAATTCCTTCTTTTTCATATTATGTGGTTTTAAATCTATAGAAGGACATTAAAATCATTTTCAAAAGTTCATTTAGTTCTTGAAAATTTCTAGGATGCCCATTATAGTGGTATTAGAGCTTTCTTGCAAAGTGTTTGAGAAGAAGTTATAACTAGTAGGTACCTATTATAGGCATATTGGGTGTAATTAGGTGCCCAGTGGTATTAGAGCCCATTACAGTGGTATAAAAGCTATAAGTCTTGCCATCCTATGGAGGTCTCATAGGGAATTTGGGATAGCTAGATAGAGGGAAAAGTGTTAGACAAAATGCTCAAATAGTTATTGGGTACATTAGAGGAGGGGCAACGTATGCAACAGGAGCAGAATAGGTGAATGAATACGATGTTACAGCTTATGGCTAGATAGATGGGCATGAATACTAATATAGATGATTCCAACAATGGAAAAAATAACAATGGAGGAAATGACAACAATAGGAGTAATAATAATGGGACTGAGGCACATATAGAGCCACCCAACTATGATATTGGTGATGTGGGTGTTTCAATGAGGTTAGTAGATGTGGGTTTACACTATAGTATTATTGATTCATAATCTGGCATTGAGTCATGTGTATAGAGTTAGGAGTCCACATATGAGGCTTTGTTAAGGGATCATGATGCAATAATAGTTGGAATAGGAGAATGCAAGGATATTCTCATATCAATAGCCACTTCTATGTCAGTTGAACCATCCAATGAGGAGTTTAGCAATATGCATGTAGTTTTTGATATGTGTTTTAATGATGGTGCACATGTTGATGATTATGAGTTTTCATCAACTACAGATTTGGTTCAATATTTTGTTGCGGTAGTTAGTGTTGTTCCTATGTCCATATATATTGATGTGGCTACACCTATTATTGATATAGTTGGCATGAGTGCATATGGTTTTCCTGTAGCTTCATCTTTTTCAATGCATTTTGGTGATGATCAGGATTCCAATCCAATATATATTATGTGGGTGGATATAGGGAAGGAGAGATTTCATGAATCTTCTATAGAGTTGCCTTCTCGAGACATTTTGACTTCTATTTCATTAGCACAAATTTTGGGTGCTAGGCTGTAGGACATGTGGTTGGTCCTGATGATGCTAGCTAATAGTTGGTTTAATGTCTATAGGGATGTCACATACTACTTCATTTGGGATCCAGGTGGAGGTTGGAATTAATTATGTTGCTAGATTGCTTGAGGACAAGTAATTTCAAGTAGGGTGGACTGTAATGTCCTCATTTTTTTGCAACTAAGTGGAGTTCTTAGCCTTTACGTTCTCCAAAGGCTAAGTGGAGAAATAAGGACAAATAGATTAATTTATTATAAATTCATTAAATAAATTAAAATTAAAAGGTGAGTTTATATTTAATTAATTATTGTATTACAAAGGAGAAGCTTCTAGAGAGTGCATTAATTATTGAGGAGGAAGCCTCTAGTAATTTAATTTTCTAGAAGCACAATTAATTATTGTATTATAAGGGAGGAGTTTCTAGAGAGTGCATTAATTATTGGAAGGGGGAAGCTTCAAGTAAATACAATTAATTAATATTTTATTTCCTTCAAGAAGGGTGTAGGAAAAGTATAAATAGAGGTGGGAGCTTCATTGTTTAGCATCAAATTATTGTATCGAATTATGGGATGTTGGTGAATTGCATTTGATAGGAACTTGGATATACAATTCTATTCTTAGAATTAGAGGATGTCCATCCTCTCTTGTGACATTCTAGATGTCATTCCCTTGGGGTTTGGCCTTTAGAATACATTTCTATCAACTCATTAACAAACAGCTTGGATGCAATTCCTGCTATAAGTGAATTGGGTGTAATTAGTGAGTTGAACAATTTTTTATGTATTTGATGATGCTGGAGTAATTATTTACTCTAACAAAAATGCCACTTTATTAGAGGATTTGAAAATAGCTATTAAGAGAACTCTATAAAGAGATTTAGATCACTACTACAATGGTTAGAGAGTAACACTGAGATGACCTAATTTCTAATGCAACTTAATTGCTGATTAATTCTGGTTTGTATACTTGGTCCTTCTTGATTGAATGTATCTCTACAAATCAATAAGGATATTCTACTTATCCTTCTAATTTTCTTCCTCTAAGAATCATCAAATCTTCTATTATGTTTCACACATTCAATCCTCAACTTGACCTTATATTTATATCTTACACATTGTCAAGTTAGATTGAATACAACTTAGAATAATTAATATTTATCTTCATAGTTAGCTAGAAGCAACAAACAAATCAATCTAACTCAAAATGTGAAAACAAGAAAATCGTTTGTTAGCCAACCTTGCTCAGTAGATACTAACTCAAAGTAATTTTCTCGTATTAACCAAGTGAACATGGTTAACATTGCATATTCACAAAGATCCTTTGGTAACCAAGTGAGCTTGGTTAAAATTGGTTCCATCCAACATTTCTTTCATTGATCAAGTGAGCTCAGTTAACACTCAACTTCTACAAACTTTTCTTTGATGATCGAGTGAATTTGGTAGATACTGTCTTCTAAATTAAGAAAACTCTGGAATGCTTGGTAGACACAAGGAACTATCTTCATCCCCCAAGTGAGCTTGGAATACAATAACTAAAAATGATATGACATTTTGTGTAACATCAAAGAAAATACACAATTAATCAATTGTTTCCAATAATCTCCCTCTTTGGCATTGATGGCAATACAACATGTCATAATGCAATGAAAGTTTAGAGCAAGAATAAAATAAGAAACATATCCTTAATCTCATTTTGATTCTCATCCATGAAAACTCCCTCTATTAGTGTGAACTCCCCCTACCTTAAGTTTTTCTCTCTGTTAGCAAAGCTCTATCTACAACATCTTCTTGTGATAGAAAAATTTCCTTCTTTGATATCAGACCAAGTTCATTCTCCCTCTTTGACACCTCTTTCTCTTTCTCTTTATGAAATTTCTATTAGATATGATAGTAAAATTCTCCCTCTTTGACATCTCATGCCAAAGACAATATTCAGTGAATATCAATGTGCCTCATGTACTAATTCATTTCCAATGTGCCCTTGTCAATACTGTATCAACTGACTAATCTTCAACATACTCTTGTTGATGCATCACTAAACTTCATTTATTAAGCTTCAAATAGGGGAATGACCCCTAATCTACCTCTTAGATAAAAAAATACACCCTTAGGTAATGGCTTAGTGAATATATCTACAATTTCCTCTTTAGTATTCACATATTCCAATCTTACCTCTTTATCTTGTACCAATTCTCTCAAAAAATGATATTTTATAGCAATGTTCTTGGTTTTGGTATACATCACAGTATTTTTTGATATATTAATTTCACTTGTGTTATCACAAAAGATAATCACTAGATCCTTGATTTCTATCTTCATACCTACCAATAGTTGTTTCAACCAAACAACATTTGAACAACTAACTGTTACTACTACATATTTTGTTTCTGCTGTGGACTAAGAAATACAATTTTGTTTCTTGCTTTTCGAAGACACTAGTCTTTACCAAGAAAGAATGTTTCACAACTGATTCTTTTTCTATCATCAACACTTCATACCCAATCAATATTTATGAATTCTTTGAAATCCAAATTGCCTTCCTTTTTTGTACCATAAATGATATTCTTCAGTATCTTTTAGATACCTAATGGTTCTCTTGATTTCCACATGTGGTTTTCTTTGGGATTTTTCAAGAATCTTTCCATCATACCAGCTGCTAATGTAGTATTAGGCCTTATGTGTACTACATATTAAAATTTTCCAATCATTGATCTATATATGGTCTAATCTACCACCTTAGAATCATCAATTTTGGAAAGATTATGTCCAACAGACATAGGTGTTCCAACTGGTCTTGAATCTTCCATTCTAAACTTCTTTAGTATCTCCTTGATATATTTGGATTGAGTAATGTAGATACCATCATTCTTCCACTAGATTTGCAATCCAACAAAGAATTTTATCTCTTCAAACATAAACATCTCAAATTCTTTACTCATCTCTACTAAAAATGCCTTGCAAAAGTCATCATTTGAAGTGAATAAAGTGTCGTCCACAAATATTTCAGCCAACACAATCTTCTTGTCTAGTCCTTCTTTGATATACAGACTACTATTATCAATTTTTATTTGAAAACCAATCCTTACTAAGTAGTTATGAAGTCTTTCATACCAAGCTCTGGGAGCTTGTTTAAGACCATATAGTTGGAGTTCTTTCTTGTAAAGAACATATTAGGTGGATTTAAAGCTGATACTAGGAAAAAAAGATAGAAACAAGCCTAAGGATGAGCTAAATCCTATATTCAGCAAGGCTAAATCTTAGTTCTAGACCAATTAATAGAGTCATCAGGACTCACTTCACTTTAGGCTCTGCTGAGCCAAGATGGGCAAAGCTAGGGGATCTGCCTGATTAACTTGATATTTCACTATGCAAGACTATCCCCTATAGTAGAAATGGTCCATATCTTCTAAAATTTTCTAACAAACTTCTTGACTATTATGTCTAACCACTGCCAAAGAAAGAAATAGCAAACAAGTAATAAACAACACTTCTAATTCTTCAATGCATAAAAAGGAAAATTGATATTGTTGCTATGTAAATGTCTTGTAATCATATGAATGTTTTAATATTCCTTCAAACTTTATGATGGGCCAATACCTTATCCATTGGGCTATAGAGTCAATGATTAGCAATTTAGACCTTTTTAATCAACTTGTGATTAAGAGAGTCAACATTAAACTTTTAGTTTCATTCTGATTCTCATCCTTCTCATAAACCCTAAACCTTATCAATTATAGAAAGTAATTACCTAATTCTTTAAATTAGCAGCAATCAATGAGAGATATACAACCATTTAAATTGCATTAAACTAAGGAGAAAACTTATCTATTCAGTCTCAAAGCTATAGATATATGAAAAAGAGACAAAACTTCAAAGATAATGATATTTAAGGATAAATCCTTCTATTTTATTTCAATATTTCTAATAAAAACTCAAAATAAAACATAGGCATAAAACCACTTTTCCAGAATGTTTTCCTTTTTGTATTCAAATATGCATATAATTGAACTCATTCAAGTAACTACATAACACTCTGGACAAAATGTAAAATAATAATATGACATATATGGAAAATTCTATAGACAACCAACCTCTACTTTTTATCTTGGGAATCCATAAATAGGATTGCAACAAGCTACAGATGAGAGAAGGACACATGTCAAAATTTTAATGGAAACAAAAACTTTTGGATGGTGTACAGAATAAATACATAGATCATTCTTCCAAAATATCGATAAAAAAAGATAAGTAGCTGAGAAAGTAGAAAAACATTAAGGTTGAATATTTCATCTTTTCTTCTCCTTGTACTTTATCTACCTCATATGCAAAATCTTAGGTACCACCTGCCGATAGAGCTTTTATTTCACCTAATACTTCCAAAACATAGATCTCTCTTTTGGTGGGCCAGTTAGTATTCTTTACCTCTTGTAGATCTTGAGTGGCCTTGGTCCACTTGGCATCCATAATTGCTTTGGATTCAACAATAAATTTATTCAAATTTATATCTACCATAAAAAGAGAATCAGTCAAAGCATGGAAAGGGGAATCCGAGTTATCTTCAAAAATTGCTACTATTGTCTCTCGGGTCAAAATGTCATCAAAAGAAGTTGACCAATCCTACCAGTCCCTTGCTACATTATTAGCACTAAGTATTGATGGTATACAAGGTTCTACTCTATTAGTCAAAATTTTCAATTTACCCATTATAACTTGTAATTTACTAGTAATGAAGCCACTTAATTCTCTTACTATTTCTAGGCTCTCCTTTACAATGATAATTTTATCTAGTAAGTCTGGATTTTTAGCCATCAACACCATTAATCTATCCAAAAATTGAATGTAAGGCCCCCATAGACCAAAAGTGGGTGTTAACCATGAGAGTGCCTCATTGCAAAACTGCTCAACACTTTGTAAAACAACAAAAGAATTATGAGCCTATTGTGATAGGTTCTTTAGGACATAAACCCTGTGGCTTATCATACTTCTAAGGATTTCTATCCTTACATCTCCTCCCTACTAGACTGATTGAGTGTCAATGCTCATTGTCCTTGGCTGTGAGGATTCATCCTCCTCTATATCTTCAGTCTGCACCAAAGCCTCAATAGTATCCCTGACTAGCATTGAATTCCCTTGTCCTTCTTCTCCCTAAGTCAGAGCCATTCTCTATTCTGCCTATGCTAGCTGCTCTTTGATGGATGCAATTTCATCCTCAAGTGCCTAGACTTTAGCTTCAAGCTCAAAAATTCTTTCCTTGTATACATGACTACTTCTAAGCTCATTTTCATAGAGCTTCTTGACATCAATCTAGTCATGTATGGATTGGACCAACCTTGTCTCCATTTCCTCTACCTTGACTTCATTCATAAATGAAAAATGCTTTAATGCCTTGGTGATCTCTTTGCCAGAGGTTCCCTATAGAGTCTATATTATCATGTTGCCTTATTCTATGTTCTGTACATCCATCAATTTAGGTTTGTTAGAAGCAAGGACCATGCTTTAGACTACCAAGGATGTGGTATCAATGTTGAAACCAGTCCCTCTCTTCAATCCCTCAGCACCAATTTCCTCATAGGAGATGGCATTTTTCTATCTTCTGATTTGATCAAGCATGGAAGCTTGCTTCAAGTCCCAACCAAGCACTAGCAACATACCACTTCTTTGGACAAGATCCTTGGCCTCCTCTAAAGTCATCACTTCACTTTCAAGATCATAGGCTTTTAGTTTCTCAATCAACTCCATCCTCTCTTCATCTAATTCATTAGGTTTCATTTTGAGGACAAGTTCAGTCTGTTTAATTTTGTATTAAAAGCTCTTGAATTCATTGGATTTGATGAGTTCATCATCCTCCAAAAATTGTTGACCTTGGATGATCCTATCATCCAGTCTTGCTGCTACCAACTCCAGGCCTGTCAATGTGTTCTTTGCTATAGTAGCCCTAGTCTGGAGGTAATTGTGTCTCATGTTAGTAAAATATTGACTGGTCCCTGGAAAAATTTGCAATTTTCTTTGCCTGACTTGGGGAGGGATTTGCACAATTTTCTACCTTTTGTGTCCTTTTCCATCCAAGATTCTTGGGGTACATCCTCCTCCTCAATCTCAAGGGTCACATTAGGTTTTGGGCTATCAGGGCACACCCTTTCCTCCTCCCCCATTGGACGTTCTAGCAATTTGGCCATTATCTCTACATGGTCCATGACCATCTTTCTAATTCTCTGGGGGTAAGGGATATCCCTGTAAAAACCTAGAAATTGGGGATCAATTCTCTTCAATTCCTTTTCCACCCTCAGAACATCATCAAGCTTTGCAAGCTTGTCAACTGCCTCCCCTTCTGCCACTATGTTTGGAATGATGTCTTCATGGGGTGACTCTTTGGAATAGGGCAACACATAGTTTCTCATTTCTTTCAGAGTTTCCCTCATCCATCCCTCAGAGTCATACATTCTATATGGGCCTATGCATAAATTAGAGTAGTGGAGGAAAGAATGAAAAAAATCTAGGGCCTCTTTGCCAATGGTAAAATCACCAATTTTAAAACATCTACACGAAAAAGTTCCCCTATGCACCTTAGGGCCTAGATATTCCTTATTAACCATAAAAAATTGCCAAATAAATTCAATTATTCCTAATCTAGGAGGAATGAACTTTGGTAAGATATGGGGTGGCTGGGGGCAACCATAGACTCTCATTAGAGAAAAGGTAAGAAACAATAAAATATCACCCCAATTTTGATCTAGCCTTTTTCCCTTAGGTAGCAGTGCTGGTCTTAAAAGACCTTTCAATATTTTAGGGGCTCTAAAATGCCTTGGGTCTAACATTTTCATAATACAACACTAAAATTATTGAGAAAGGACATAGAATTAGAAAAGTGATAAGTGCTATCCCGTATTTGTGTCCACAGCTACACTGGTAAGTCTCCATGTAAATCAAAAGTTTGATCAATAAAATCAGAGCTGATCTATCCAACATTTTTATAGAGGATCAAATGCATCAACAGGAAGTAATAGGGGAAAGTGAATTATCTCATATCTCTAGTCCTAGCTCTGGTAATGTTCTCCTTCATTATATCTAATATATGAATAACATAGTCATATTCATAGGTATGGTAGGCATCTTGCACATCCCTAGCAATTATGTACTCTGCTCCCTAGACCTCATCAGGCCCATCCTTTCCTACAACCTTGTCGACACCATACATAGTCTTGACAAAATAGCTTTTGAATTTGTCCAGGGGCATCTTCTTCTGTATCTTCTTTGGGTAATGACCCACCTTCTTCAAATAATTAGGAATATATTGCAAGAATGAGGCTCTTGTAAAAGAATTAGGGTTTGCCTCAAATCTTCTTTTTAAATATTTCAAATCTAAAGATTGACCCATTGCTCCAATTAATCCAAAGGCTTCAATGAAAGATTCTTGGTCTAGGGTACATAAAATAGTTCCATCCTTTCTATGGAAAGACTTGGTGGTAGGGTTATAACATTAGAATAGGGCCTTTATCAAATCTACATCCATGAAGACCTCTGGGAAAATTAGCTTGGCAAGGTTCTTCTTCCATGGATTACAAATAGGAACCTTCTTTTCCCTATTGGAATTGAAGAAGTAGAAAAGCTCAGAACCAGTGACATCAGGGCACTTTGCATATCTGTACCTAGCATATGGGTCAAAGAAGGGATGATCATCTACTAAATTTACATTAGTAGATCCTAGGAACAACTTTATCCATTCTTCTAGAAATTTGCTAGGCTTATTTTATCTGGTTTTAACTCCCTTAGAAGTTGAGGTCTTTGAAACTGCCATATCTAAGGCTTGGATTTCTTCCACTTCCTAGTCTAACATTTTGAAAATTTTGAATTGAATTACATAAAATTGAAAAATTTCTATCTCTTACAAGCTTTGGAAACAATGATTTAGAATGTATAGAGAACATAGAAAAAGCTTAAATTCTTTGTCTTTGCAAATGGTGAACTGTGATAATGAAAATAGAAGATCTTATAAGTTAATATGCATAGACTAACATCTCTATTGCATTGATTTTAACATTCTTGAAAAATGATCTCAATCCTTTTTGTCAACTTAATGGAGCGTCACCATTAATTTCCAACTATGCACTTTTTGTACTACATTCAAATCTGATTGGTTGAGAAACCATAGTTCTTTTCTCGTCATTATGTTTGATGTTAGGATTAGATTCTATGATATTATGACAAGGTGGCTAAAAAGACATTTTGTAACATTGCAACAATGTATTAATGGTTCTTCAATCTTATGACAAATGGTTTTGGAGCATCATAAGTCACCTTTTCTTTCCCTATGATCTTATGATCATAGTTAAGCTTTCCATTTCATAACATCACAACAAAACATATTTACTTCTACGATGTTACGATCATCTTGAAACCATTACATCATAACATTAGTAGTTTATCATTCCTTTTGTGCTATCTCATGACAAACTGTAGTCGTAACATCAAAAATCCTTTTTAAAGCCCTAAGATCTCACAATGAAAGACCTATCATAAGATTAGGGACCGAAAGCCACTATTCAAATTAGAAAATTTTGGTCCCACAAATGTTGACAACAAACACAACTGGAATACGTATGCTAGCTCCACCCAATTAGAAAATTGACATCTATCCTAACAACTCATAACCTTTTTACCTTTATAACCCTTATGATCCTACGATGATAGAGTGTTGCGCCATCACAACAATGCCTTGATCCTTTATACAATCACATGACAAACCTTTGTCATAACATCTTAACCCTTAAGACTGAACCCTCTAATCATGCGCCAAGAACTATGGGATTGTAGATCTCCATCCTTCACTTTATGATATGATGATAAACACTTTATCATAAGATCGTAACCACCCTTACTCTTTGCTCCTAATGCCATGATGAACCCTTTATTGTAACATTTGAAAAGAACTTCTCATGAATAGAATATAATACCATATGATCTTACAACACAAGGGACATCATATGATCAGGGAAGATCAAAACCCCACTTATGATAACACAATACAACATTAATAGTGAGATCATAAAAGGCATTCATGCTTGTCTACGATATTTAGCTAACCCTCCATTGTAACATCATACTAAACAATGTACTTAGGAAAATAACATATGTTGGAATATTCAAATGTGGAAAGAGTACTTATGAGAAGGGGGGGTGAATCATAAGTATCTCACTTTAGCCAATAAAACTTTTAACTGAAAGTAGATTGCATGCATGTAAATACATCAAATAAACATGAAACACACATGCATCAATAACTCATAACACTGGAATTTGGTAACCCAGAAACCCTCTAGGAATAAGAAGGTAAAACTGGGGTGGGGATGATACCCACAAAAATTACTGCAGCAATATTGTTCAACCACTTCTGATGGTCTGCCCTGTTAAAGGCCTGCCCTATTAAAGGCTTTACACTGTGTCAATAGTGACCTGGTTAGAGGATTTCAAACACTTAACATGAAGTGTCACCCTGTTAAAGGATTTAATCACCTAATTAAAGGATTTACAAAATAGCTGTTAAGCTAACCTATCACCATAGGATTTTCATTCTAATACAATTGCTAGAGAGTATTAGGTACAATGAACCTGACTAATTAAAATCCCTGATTGCTAAATGCAGGCACTTGTTCTACTTTTTCTAATCTTGATCCTTTTTGTGATCTGATAATCCTCCCTTCTGAAAATAGAATTCCTTGTGCACCCTTGTATGTCCTTTTTTAAATTTTTTTTTATCATCCCATTTTATAATGAAATTTCATCTTCCTTATAAAGACATTTGAGAATTTAGGGTTAGGTATGGATCTACAATCCATATACAATTTTTATTTTTCGCTCAATACTTATCTTTTGCTGATTGGTTGCATGCCTTTAGCATTTTTCTTATTGGCTACATGTAAATTGCATAGGAAAAATAAAAGATTCGATCTCATCATTAAACCCTTCGAGATTTACCTTATGTCGGCTATAAAAATTGTTTGCATCATAGTTTGTGCAATTACAAACTCTTATGCTGATATACTGAGTTACTCAGCTCGGCACATGCTGTTTCCTGAATAGCTCAAAACCTTAACAAAATTATATCACTCGACACCTTATATTACTCAGCACTTGTTAACACTCAACACCTTGTGTTGCTCAGCACTAATACTTCACTCGGTATTTGATCTTCACGCAATATCTAATCTTCAGTCGGTATCTGATCTCACTCGATATCTGATCTTCACTTGGTATCTGATGTTCACTCGATATCTGATGTTCCCTCGGTATCTGATCTTCACTCAGTACCTGTTGTGACTCGGCATGCATGATGTACTCAGCTCCAATGTGGAATATGTTTAAGTGTGTTGGCACTCAAGTGTCAAAAACCATTATGACGTTAGCACTCTCCCCCTTTGACATGAGTGACAAAAACACTTAACAGACCTTATTTTTACATTTACTAATCTAATTGGTATATATAGATAAAACTTGATCAAAATTTGTAACTTACAATATATACCTCAAAAATTTTGTAACTCCCCCTGAGTTGATTGTGCCTTATCTATATATCAAGCTCCTCCTTTATATATTTTCTCCTTTTATAACTCCCCCATTAATTTATCTCATAATATCTTTATCTCCCCCTATTAATCTATATCTCCCCCTTTTTGACACTTATTTCAAAGAATGTTTAAGGGCTAAGACCATATTTAGAAAAAAATGTGCTATTTACCTCCATAATCATCCTGAGAGCTGCATCCCAATTGTTCAAAGCAATTTCTAGTGACTTATGCTGGATGGAAGTCTCGGTAGCAAGATGAATAAGTCCATCTAATGTAGAAAGATTTGGGTCTTTCTTGAGAACAATTTTAGCATAGACTTGTTCTTTATGGAGTATCTCTAAATGTGGGATAATGGAGGATTGGAGTTGTATTAATTTGGCCTTGATATTAGCCTCATCTGCTATTAAGATAGCTATTTCTTTATGAGTGTGAAGCAATTGAGAAAAATGCTTCTCACTTTGAGCTAGATCATTTGGTAGCTGCATGCTTGAAATGTTTAAATTTCTTTCCAAGCTCAGTATCTTTTGGCTTGTTTCTTGTATGAAGTATGAAAAATCACACAATTTTTTGTACAGTGAGAATATATTCTCAAGTACCTTCTTCACCTTGTCAATAAGTTTTTCCAATTCAACTTGTGAAAGTGTAATTTGTCTTGATATTTTCTCATTAACTTTCCCCTGAAATTTTCTTTCTGACCATTCCATAAGTTTTGCATTGGTTTCTAGGTCTTCATTTGTCACCTGGTCAACAATATCTATTAGTTGCTCTATGATATGCTTTGAATCATTTGGTGATTGCAAATTGAAGGCATCCATAAAGATGTCCTTAATCTCATAAAGTGTTTTCTTATGTTTATACTCCTTCTTGAGTATCTCCTATCTTTTCCTTTTATTTAGTGCATCCTGCACCTCATTGATTTGATCAATGGTTATTGATTTTGAGTCATAGCTTGGTATGATTATCTCCTCATCTAATTCAGGGTCTCCATAGTGAAGTACCCTTGCAACTCTGGTAGTACTAGATGATGGTATAGATATTTGCAATGGCTAGTGTGAAGGAGTTCCCAAGGTAGGAAAATTTATTAATGTTTGTATTGCCTCCTATTCTTTAGGGGTTTTCACTATTTCCTCCTAATCCTTCTGTCTACCATGATCAATTATTGTAATTTGTGGAAGTGCACCTTTTGTTTGTGCTATAGGATCAGATGTAATAGTCTGTCCTGTTTGTTCTGTTCCTTTTTCTGCAGCTGCACTTTGCTTCTATCTTACAACATCAATTATGCTTGTTGGTATTTGGAATTGACTACTAGTAGTTGTAATAGAAGGTGGTTCTTGTGGATTCACCTTATCTTTGACTGTATTTTCTACTAGTTTCTGCAATTCATCTATACTGACAAATACTGGATCTGTACACAATATTGCTTGTTCTGTAGATTGGTCAAGAATTCTTTTAAGATCTTCTGTAGTTAATGGATTAATATTCTGACCAGAAGTATCAGGAACATCAGTAATAGTTATAATGTCTACAGGTGAGATGGATGCTTGAGGAGGGCTAGGGGGTGGCAGTTGTGTGTCTTGTACACTCTGATCTGGTTACTGCTCTTGCTCAGCTGTTGCCATTTCATCCTATTTTTGTGTCTCTTCCTCCTCTCCATCTTTCTTTTCTTCATCTCTTTTCTTTTGTTCTTCTTCTTTCCTCTCTTCTTCTCTTTTATTTTCTTCTTCTTCTTTCCTTTTTCTCCTCTCCTCTATTGGTACAATAGCTTCTTCCTTGTATTCTTCCTCAAGAAAATCTTCAATTCTTTTGTACGAATTCTTCCATGATTTCACTGTTCTTTGAACAATCTCTTCCATCCTGTTTTGAAGTATGAAGAATGCCCTGTATTTAGGTGTAAACCTATTATTATGCCTTTTGACTACCTTCCTAACTTGTTCTCTAGTCAAATTCGGCAATACACTGGCTAGGGTTGATTGCCTCATCTCCTTCTCCATTTTTAAACAAAAATGCCATCTGTCTTCTACAATTTTTGACAGTTCTTTTGGCAATTGTCCATCTAGTTCAAGTGGAGTGTACTTGAACTGTGCCATCATTCCATAAACTATTTCTTCTATTTTATTCTGTTCTTCTTTTGTAAATTTACTAAAATCAACTTTATTTAAATTACTCAAGTCACCATTTCCAATCTTTTTACATAAGGTATCAACTGATGGATTGCTTACCTTTTCAGATTGATCTTCTTCATCAATGTCAGGTTGAGCCACATACCTTCTTTTCCTCATCTCTTCCTATGATTCCTTGACTTGTTTCTTCTTGGTAACTTCCTCTTTAGCCTTTTGAGTGGAGGCCCTTGTTGATGCTCGTGTTCTTGGCTTTTGAGGTGATGGTGTGGCAGCTTTCTTTGATCTAGGCTTAGCTGAAGGCTATTCTATTGCCTTTCTCTTCTTTGGCTCAGCTTCAATTGGTGCTTCCTTGGCTTCTTCTTCCTCTGAACCTTCCTCCTTGTCTTCTCCAAGACCTTGAGTTAGTTCCATTGGCCCTTGTTCTTGCTCATCTTCATCATCACTATTATCTTCTTCTTCTTTTGCCTCAGCCTCAATTTCCTTGCCAAACTTCTTCTTAATCTTCTTGATTAATTTGTATTTCTTGTTCGATGTGGAAGCAGTTTTTAATTCCATATTTATCTTTGATCTTACCACATCATAAGTGCCAAAATGTGGAGCACTTTTATCTGCTTCTTTTGCCAATAATGCAGTTATTGCTGCAGATGCCTGATCAATATTGATTTCATATCCAAATGGCCTTAGCCATCTTACCCTTGGTATTACTACTTGAATATAGGTAAAATCCATGTCAACTAAGAAACATATATCATTAGTATGTTTTTCCACTAAAGAACCTGGTATCCTTGATCTTTGCTTCATGGCTTTCTTGAAATCCTCAAAAAAGCTTGTCATCAAGGTATCAAAATTTTCTCCCATTTGTTCTATATATTCATTAATTTGACCAATGATGGTTTTGTCATTCCTCCATGCTACTTTCCCAAAAGAAGGAAATTCATTCTAAACATAAAAGAATATGCAAACTAGGATTGCTCCAAATTTGCATTGTGTGCCCTTTGTTCTTCTTATGGCAGCTAGGTTTTCATTGATCTGTTGTAGTTGCAGTTCTGAAAGATCTTAAGTATGATCCTTCTTCACCAATTTGTAGCTTACATCTACTACAATGCATGGTACACTGTTGACTCTACTGGATTGATAGAATTTATGGGCGATGACTCTAACAACAAACTCAACTAGAGGATCCTGTATGGTATGAATTGTCATTCCTCTTTTCTTCCATTGTGCACCAGTATTCTTTTTAATGACCTCCTTTGATTCACTTCTCAGGGATTTCTACCGATCTAGGGTTTGGTACCTTGTTACTCTAAGTATAATTTCCTTTGTCAATTTAATGGGAATATCTTCTAACCACAAGTTTCCACCATGAATTTTTCTCAATACAAGTCTAACCCATTCTGTTTTGAATACGGTGGGAAAACTTAAAACTTGGGTCAAACCCTTTCTTTTGACGATTTTAAATTCTTCTTTCAAGACTCCATCTACACACAGTTTATCATATGCTTGTCTAATTTCCATGTCTCCTAGAGCTCCTATCTTGCAATTGTAACTTTCCTCACATCTTGAACCATTACAACTTTTGGGGGAATGTGGGAGAGAGCTCTGACTGGGTCATTTTTGTAGGCAACTTCAAGAATAGGATAGAAATCAGGTTGCTTGACATCATTTGAAACTAACTAAACTTCAAATGACTCTTTTTCCTTGGTTTTTTTCGAACTTGATGCCATTTATGAAAACTAGGGTTTTCTCAATAAAAGGATATGAAACTACGTAGCTTGGTACAAATGAAAATACCTTAAGATCGATGAAAAGTGTGTTGAATGAGGTTGCAATCTGCTTGAAATGTTGAATTCTTGCTATGAAGTCACTCATCTCTCTTTCTTCTCCTTTGCTTCTTGATCGTGATTAGAAAAATTGATTGAAATCATGATAATATACCCTAATTTCATTGCATTAAATGCTCAACTGCCAACTCGACTTCTGAAGAAATTTTAACCTAACTCGGCTTCCACTATATTTCACTTTACTCAGCTTCCATTGGAGTTATCTAAATCAGTATCGGTTATCAACTCGGTTGCTATTGGGATCTCAACATCTGTTTTAACTTGGCATCCAAAGACAGCTCGACAACAACATTTAGTTTTTGTCTTGACATCTTGTTTCATGTAGATTTATACCTTGCTTAGCTTCTTTGTCTTGGGACTGATGTGTGATATAGCTTTGTATATCAGTCCTGTGTACTTCTCATGCTTAGTTTGATGAAGTGTGATCACTTGAACCATTGGGTGAAGTGATCCCTCCACTTGATGTGTTGCACTCATCTTTCTTTTTCCAAGTTTTATTCATTTTCCCCCTTATCTTTTCAACATCAATCTTTTGTTTTCCTTTATTTTCTTCAGTCTTGGGTGCCTTTGATCTTGTAGGATAGTTTTTGTTGATATGACCAATTTTCAAACAATTGAAACATGTAGTTTGATTCAACCATCTTTTGTAGTTCCCTTTGAAATGTGTTCTTATGCAGTTTTGTGGTATATGTCCATATTCTTGGCAATAGTGACAACTGTACCTAGTGTTGTAATCCCAATGATAATGACTTTCATTTCCTTCTATTTTTGCCAGTTGATTTGACGTCCACATAGGTTTTGATCTGCATTCAAATGCCCTATGTCCATACTTTTTGCAATTATACCAATGTCCATCAAATCTCTGAGTCCTTGTGACATTGGATTTGCAATTTTGTGTCATATGTCCTTGCATGTTGCACTTGTGACAGAAACTTTTGGGTATGTTTGATTGATTGAATCTTCTACTCCTGCACACATTAGATGTATGCCCCTTCTTATTATAGTAATGACAAGTGGGTTTTGAATTCTTACCTTTATCACTTCTTTGTTCAGCACTTTTTGATGATTCCCCAATTTCAGTGCTATTGTATCCTAGTCCTGATGTATCATGGGAAGATTTTGGGAATTTCAACAACTGTTCAAAATACTTGATGGCTTCACTTGATTTATTGAGATTCTCTGCTACCTCTCTTTCTCTGTTTAATTCATTTTGCATTTGTTCATTCTGCATCTTCAAAGTAGAGATCTCAATATCTTTTACATTGAGTTCATGATGAAGGTTTATCATTTGGCCAAGTGTATCCATCTGCATGTTTGAGATCCTTGTCAATTCAGTGCATTTTTCTTCAAGTCTATTTGCAAGATTTCTTTTGTCATTTTCCATCATGACCTTGTCATCAACTGCTCTTTTCTTTTGCTCAGTAATTTCACATATCATTATGGCTTGTGATTCATGTTCCATCTTTAGAGATCTTATCTCCTCTGCTTGAATTTTGTTTTTCTCCATCAGTTCTGCTATTGTTGCATCAAACTCTTTAGTGTCTCCACTGGAAAATATGTTGGTGGTTTCAATCTCCTTGTAGTGTATATTATTTTCAGCTATGGCTAGATCCTTCCTTTTTTTTAATGAGTTTCTCAACTTGTTTTTGAATTCCTCTAGGCTATGCAAAGCAAGTTGCACATCTATCACTTGATTTTCAATGATCTTTCCAAGTTTGAAGGCTTCCATCTTTAGATCTTTTCCTCCAAGCTGTTAGGCTTTTCCTTGTGAGAACCTAGATTCGCTCTGATACCAATTGTTGGAATATTCAAATGTGGAAAGAGTACTTATGAGAGGGGGCGGGCGGGGGGGGGGGGGGTGTGAATCATAAGTATCACACTTTAGCCAATAAAACTTTTAACTGAAAGTAAATTGCATGCATGTAAATACATCAAATAAACATGAAACACACATGCATCAATAACTCATAACACTGGAATTTGGTAACCCAGAAACCCTCCAAGAATAAGAAGGTAAAACTGGGGTGGGGATGATACCCACAAAAATTAATATAGCAATATTGTTCAACCACTTCTGATGGTCTGCCTTGTTATAGGCTTTACACTGTGTCAATAGTGACCTGGTTAGAGGATTTCAAACACTTAACATGAAGTGTCACCCTGTTAAAGGATTTAATCACCTAATTAAAGGATTTACAAAATAGCTGTTAAGCTAACCTATCACCATAGGATTTTCATTCTAATACAATTGCTAGAGAGTATTAGGTACAATGAACCTAACTGATTACAATCCCTGATTGCTGAATGTAGGCAGCTGTTCTACTTTTTTTGATCTTGATCCTTTTTGTGATCTGATAATCCTTGCTTCTGAAAATAGAATTCCTTGTGCACCCTTGTATGTCCTTTTTTTTATTTTTTTATCATCCCCTTTTATAATGAAATTTCATCTTCCTTATAAAGACATTTGAGAATTTAGGGTTAGGTATGGATCTACGATCCATATTCAATTTTCATTTTCCGCTCAATACTTATCTTTTGCTGATTGGTTGCATGCCTTTAGCATTTTTCTTATTGGTTGCATGTAAATTGCATAGGAAAAATAAAAGATTCGATCTCATCATTAAATCCTTTGAGATTTACCTTATGTCGGCTGTAAAAATTGTTTGCATCATAGTTTGTGCAATTACAAACTCTTATGCTGATATATTGAGTTACTCAGCTCGACACATGCTATTTCCTGAATAGCTCGGCACCTTAACAAAACTGTATCACTTGGCACCTTATATTACTTGGCACTTGTTAACACTCAACACCTTGTGTTGCTCAGCACTAATACTTCACTCGATATCTGATCTTCACTCGGTATCTGATCTTCACTCGGTACCTGTTGTGACTCAGCATGCATGATGTACTTGGCTCCAATGTGGAATATGTTTAAGTGTGTTGGCACTCAAGTGTCAAAAACCATTATGAGGTTAACATCGTACAATTAACTATAAAGTGGAAAAATATAATCATAACCCTAGCAGAATAATTCAAAAATTTTAACACAAATTGCAAAAATTTCTTATCAATGAAAAAGGAGTTATCACATGCAATGCTTTGTGTAATTTTTAGACCATATATCTTTTTATAGGATCTAAAAAACCTTTAGGTTTTCTATATAGACTTCCTCATCAATAATTCCATTCAAGAATGTAGATCTTAGACCCGTTTGATAAACTTTAAATCCTTAATGAGATGCATATGCTATTAAAGTTCTAACACCTTCTAATCTTGCAATAGGAGCAAAAGTTTTACCATAATCAATACCTTCTTCTTGAGAATAACCTTTACATTCTAACCTTGCTTTATTTTTGGAAACTTCTCCATCTTCATTTATCTTATTTTTGAATACCCACTTTGTGCCAATTACATTTTTATCCTTGAGTCTTGGAAAAAGATTCCAAGTCTTATTCTTCTCTATCTATTCTATTCATTCATTCATAACTTCAATCAAAATTTCATTATCAAAAGAATCTTTGACATTTATAGGTTCAAATTTAGTAACCAAACATATACCTTTCAATTTATTTCTTGTCATTATCCCATCTAACTTGTCTCCAATGATCTGACTAGGGAAATGATGCCTTCTAACATATCTTGCTAACATATGTAAATATATTTGGAGTTTGTTCCACTGACCTCTTCATAATCTTCTATATTAAGCTTAGGTCCTCCTATTTGTGACTTAGGTCCATTAGACTCAGTTTTCTCAGGTAACAACTTGATAGCTTTTGACTACAACTTAGGTCCCTTAGACTATGACTCAAGTTGTACTTAATGCAACTTAGTAGCTTTTGGAGATTTTGGGGACTTGGGGGGTAAGTCCTCTAGACTTCCAAGTAGATTTGGCAAAGTATCAAGTTCATAATAAACAAATCTTCTTTAATCCTTAGGTTCTTTGTTGCTCTCTATATCACTCTTTTTTGCAAACTCATCAATGCTTACATGTGCATTTTCCATGATTTTATGAGAAGATAGATTCAAACATTTGTATTCTTTACTTCTACAAGGGTATCCTAGGAATATGCCTTCATTATCTTTGACATCAAATCTACCTTCCCTAGATTCCTTCAAGATATAATATTTCCTACCAAATACTTTCAATTAGCTTACATTAGGTTTGTAGCCATAACATATTTCATAAGGAGTTTGATTTGAGTCTTTCTTCAACTATAATCCTTCAAGGTATGTACTACAATGCTAATTTCTTCCTTCTAGTATTTGATTGTAACATTCTTTTCTATCATCAATATTCCTGCATAATCCATGATGAACCTATTCTTTCTTTCAGCTATACCATTTTGCTAAGGTGTACTAGGGGCTGATACTTGTCTCTTAATCCCATTTTCAATGTAGAATTCATTGAATTCATTGGAAATGAATTCACCACCTTTGTTTGATCTCAAACATTTTAGTTTCTTTCTAGTTTTCTTAGTTAATCTTGCCTGATACCACTTATCTTTTTAGAGTAATCATCAAAAAATAAAATGAAATACTTATCTCCACTATAACTCTCTATTCCAAAAGGTCCACATAAGTCTATATGAACTAGCCCCAGGACTTCTTTTGAATGATAGTCCTTGCTTCTGAAACTTGTCTTTTTCATTTTACCAATTTGACAATTTTTGGATAGACCCATATTAGGTTTCCTTAGACTAGAAATATCTCTTACTATTTTTTTTAAATTTATAATCTTGAATAGATTATAAAAGTTTACATGAATTAATCTTTTGTGCCATAACCAACTTTCTTCTACTTGAGCAATAAAACATGAACTTGCACTAAGATCTAGGTAGAATAGATTATCTTTTGTTTGTTTGATATATCCAACTAGATTTTCTTTTCCATCCAGTAGTTTGGCCTTCCCATTCATGAATTCTACCCTAAATCCTATATTGTTCAACTATGCCATAGTTAGTAGATTGTGCTTTAATCAATCAACCTGATAAGGATTGTCACATTTAAGTTCATTGGTTAGTGAGATACAACCTTTTCCCTTTATGCAACAAGATTCATTATTTCCAAATCTCACACTACCACAATCGTAATGTTCCATGTGTTCAAACTTTGTTTTATCACCACTCATGTGATGTGAGTAGTCACTATCAATAATCCATGTATCATTTTTTCTCACATGAGAGATAAGTTCCATTTCATCTCCTTCGTCATTAGATTCATCTTTTACAACAATATATACCATTTCATCATCTTCACTACTATCTAAATCTTTAGCTATGAAACAAAATTTCTTACCTTTTTCCTTGTAGTCTTTGTAGTTTTTGAGATCTTTGAAATCCTTCTTATCTTTGAACTTGTTGTGCTTCTTTTCATCTTTTTCTTCTCTATTTGGGCACCTTGTAGAAATGTTTCCAACTTCTTCACAAGAGAAACAAATGAAATGAATTTTACCTTTATACTTTCCTTTGCCTTTACGAAACCTTCTTGCAAAAAATACTTCAATGGCTTCAAGATCAATGTCAAAATTATCTTCCTCTTCACTTTCAGATTGTTTTCTTTTTAGACCTTTTGGCTTCCTTCTTGAGTGATACCTTGGCTTCAAATGTAGACTCATCAAGATTGCTAGAACTAGGAATATAATTATCATAGTTATCTAGTTCAAATGAAGTCAAATTTCTAGCTAGTGCATCCAAAGTTATCTTTTTATTTGGATCACATCTCATTTCTTGAAGAATAGACAATCTAATTGCATGGATAGGAAGAAGGGTTTTGAGTGCCTTGATTACCACTATTACATCATCAATTGTTCCTCTAGAGGCTTTTATAGCACTGGCACTGGCTTTTAATTCTATCAACATATTTTGCAATGTTTTCATCTTCTCTCATTTTCGTATGATGAAATTGACCTCTTAAGATTTTGGCCTTGTCTCTTTTTAAATTATCATCACCTCCATAGATATCCTTTGGTTTGGTCCAAATTTCATGAGCAGTAGCACATCCTTTGACTACATCAAATTTAGCATAGTTAAGAGATGACGCTATATCAATCATCATGATATTATGATTTTTCTTTTAAACACTTTCTTCAATGGACATTGTGTCAGTATGAGATATTTAAGAAGTTTTTAAGAATTTCAAACTTGAATCGCTAATGGTTTCTAGATGTAACTTCACAAGTTCTTGCCATGCTTCAAAGTTGTATCTAAATAACTTGGGAATCTCTCTTCTGTAAGACATCTTGATCTTTAGCTTAGGTCATTGAAACCTTATATGCAAGCACCAAAAAGCTCTAATACCAATTGTTGGAAATATAAGAGAAGTAACTGAGAGGGAAGGGGTGAATCAATTACCACAAAAATAAATTGTAGATCCCTTAAATGTCAATACAAATCAAATCTCTATTTAAACTATATTTTGTTGTTACTCGACAAACACATATGCACTAAATTTACACTATCAAATGATGTAACTCAGTAAACCCTGAAATAAATCAACAAATTCTTATCATGAAAATCTTAAGTTATTATTTATGATTAATCTTACTTTAACTTGGTTTCATACACATAAAAGAAATAGCATGAACATAATTGACACCAAGACTTAACGTGGGAATCCAATTTGGGAATAAACCACCAATTGCAACTAGTTATTGATTTTCACTGTTCTAAAATGAGCCCCATTAGTAGCCAACCCTATTAAAGGTTACAAAAAACACTGTTAGGTGTGACCCTATTAGAGGATTTAATCACTCAATTAGGAGTGGCCTTGTTAGAGGTCTTTGGACAATTCAATCTAGAAATACCACCTTGCTAGAGCATTTACAAATAGTTGTTAAGCCAACTCTATTAAGATATTTAGATCACTGCTACAATGGTTAGAGAGAAACAATGAGATGACCTAATTTTTGATGCAAATGAATTCCTAATTACATATCTCAATTCTAGCTTGTATACTTGATCCTTCTTGATTGAATGTATCTTTGCAGCTCAACAAGGATATTTGTCTTATCCTTCTAATTTGCTTCCTCTAAGCATCACCAAATCTTCTATTATGTTTCACACATTCAATCCTCAACTTGAACTTATATTTATATCTTACACATTGTCAAGTCATTTTTAATACAACTTAGAATAATTAATATTCATCTTCTCAATCGACTAGAAGCAACAAACAAATCAATTTAACTCAATATGCCAAAACAAGAAAATTCTTCGTTAGCCAACATTGCTATTGTGGTGTCCACAACACACACCCCATTCCTCACTAGGAATGAGGACCCCCTACTTTTTTTTGACTCTCAGACTCATAGTTTGAGAGTCCGGAGAATAAATTTTTATTAGAATTAAAGTATAAGTTGTCAAAATTGAAAAATCAAAACATTACAAAAAAATTGAAAAATCAAAAAATTATAAAAAATATTGAACGATAAAAAAATTAAAAAAACTGAATAATCATAAAATTACAAAAAAAAAATGAAATAAATTTTTTGAAGCCGCGTCAAATATAAACATGTGTGGGTGAAGTGCATGTCACACACTCACACACTCTTGTAGGGGCCTGAAACGCACCCCACTAGGCAGGGGGCTATAAAACCCCAACCTTGGCTCATTTCTACCATTTTATTGTATTCAACTGGCACTCCAAGGTATGAACCCTTGATTACTACTCACATATTCACCACGCTCTATGCGTGGCATCATCCACTACTCACATATGTGCCGCACTCTGCGCATGACACCATTGAACATACATTATGCTTTGGACATGGCACCACTTACATATGAACTTGTGCCATGCTTTGTGCATGGCACCACTTATGTTGCATTCACTTATGCACCCCACCGTGCTTTGTGCATGTCACCACTTACATATGTGCTATGCCTTTGTCCATGGCACTATTTGAAACTTGCACCACACCACACTTTGCGCATTGGTGCTAAACACTTGTGCCACATGGTGCCAAATATTTGCATGGTCTCCTTGCTTCACTTGAGCACGCCACCCTTTGGGTGTGCATTGCACCACTTGAGCATGCGCCACCCTTTAGGCACACATGGTGCTACTTGTGTTTGGGTAACACCTTTTTTTGAGCATACATCTCGTCATGTGCATCCTTGTGCTCCACACATGCACATTTTAAAAATAAAAATAAAATTAAATATATATATATATATATATATATATATATATATATATATATATATATATATATATATATATATATATATATATAGAAAGTAAATGAATGCCCAAAGGGGACTTTTTTTTACTCATGTTTATTTATAAGCTTTTACATTATCTTTGGACTAATAAATTTTTTTCTCACAATATGCAGGTGATCAAATGGTGTCCACATCCAGAGTAGCACCCAAACTTGTCATGTTCAAGTTCCAAGTTGTACCTTCAAAGTAAAGACTCCATGATAATTATGCTGAGATCTAAGATACAGACCTGCGCCACACAGACTTAGGAAATTTTTTGAGAATTTGCAACAAGCCAATAGAGAGGTCAACCATGATGTTCACATTGATCCATTCTGAATTGGTGAAAATAACATTACATCCTATGTTCGTACAATCAACTGAACTGATCATGGCCCTGTCACAATGTTTCATTCTTATTGAAAGGGTAGTCAAAAGTGTCACTGAAGAAGTGGTGTTGGATCTATGACCTGACAATATTGAAAGGGTGTTTCATCTTCCTAGAATCAACTAGTTCACTTGACTCTCATATTCAATAGCAGAGAGGTGGTATAGGGAATATCAACAAGAGGCCATTGACATCATACAATGCTCATACCTCATTAAGAAGCCTCCTCAGGGAAGGATAACTAATAAAGTGGATATGACTTAGGGATAAATGAAGGAAGACATTGGGTATTCTATCATTTAGAAATTTAGATTGTTTTAGGTACTATCAAATTGGAGTCAAAGGTGACGAAGGATGATCCAAACTTCAACTAGTTCAAATAGGAGGGGTCTCCTTGAAAGGTTGCTAAGATCATTGGTTGGCATGAGACTTTCCTAAAAGTTATAAAAGATGAATGCAAGGGGTGTTCAAGAGGGATCAAATCCAAAAAAAAAAATTGATGTCCTGACTACACAGTCTAAGCATATTCAGCATACAAAAAAAAAAAGAAAAGAAGAAAATACGGGTATAATTCTAAAGGATTCTAAAGATCAAAAATTGCAAAAGATACATTTTTAAAAAAAAGTATCTTGTATTCAAAGTATTTTTTTGACAAAAGTAATGTTTTGAATGACATGGAGAAATTATTCAAATAGCCAAAAATTAAAAAAGAACATGGCATCCTGCCGAGAGCCCTTGAATTGATTCTCTCATCTGGTCAAGAAATTGATTAATAAAAAGCCTTCGTGCAGATTCTAAATGAATGAGTTGAGAGTAGTGGGAGAATGTTTTTGAGTTATTAGAAAACTTTGATAGATGACATCCTAAGATTTCAAAGGGAATGAATACATAATGCACATACAAAGTTTGAAGGCTTCAAATTCTAAGATTTTGATTGAAAAGTCATTTGAAAGATGCTTGAGATGTTCAAAGTTTGTTAGTGTTTGACACATATTGGAGGAATGTTTGCTAATGAAGAAATGCCTTGATCATTTCTTCCTTTTTTGGGGCTATTTGTTTTGGTGTCCACACCACATGACCCATTCCTCACTAGGAATGGGGAACCCCTACTTTTTTTGACTCCTAGACTCATAGTTTGAGAGTCATGAGAAGAAGATTTTAATGGGAGTGGGAGAAATATCCTCTTGAAGAATACAACTCTCCCCAGCCATATTTTGACAATGCCAAGAAAGTGGAGAGTCTGGTAGGAAGAGACTTCCATCATGAGGATACTATTGAAGATCACTGTATGAATGCCACAAATGACTATGATGTCTGCATTAGGGACTACTATAGGATGAATTTTTATCTAGCAGAAAAGGCTCTCCAGTTGAACATCCCTAATGAGATAAAGAAACATGATTCTAAGGAGTTACTAGAACCCCTACTTAATGCTGACAAAATAGGTGAAAGGCCTATTTTGAATGCAGAGGTTGACAGGGAAGAAGGGGATGATATTAATCATAGAGCGAGGCATGTCATCAAAATGACAAAGGATTGGATCAAGAAACCTTTTCTACTTGATCCAATTCTTGATACTATAATCTTCCATGCACATGCTCACCTCGAAAGAGGTAGAGGAAGGAAAGTGACAATTCATAACTTTGTAGCTCTATCTCCTATAAGGCCAGAAATAGTGTACCAACTTGATTGCTTGGTTGGATATTATCACCCTCTTGAAAGGAAGGGAAAGAATAAAAGAAAGAAGACCTCTCCTCAGAGGATTTAGATAGAATATGCACCTCCCCAATAATAGGAACAAAGTGCACAAGGGTCCCAATGTACTAGAGCTACCCAAGTCCAAGATTAACTATAGTTTCCTCCCATTGTGTCTAGCCAACTAGAAGAGGGACATATTCTGCAAGTTTCCATTCCTCCTATGCAAGATGACCTAGCTTCTCCTTCTACCTCCAAGAAACAAAAGAAAAGGATTAAGATTCGGATGAAGAAAATGCAAAGGATTAGTAGAAGATTAGTGCCTAATCCATCTATTCCCAAAAGTATTCTGGTGGGAGATGGAGAAGAAAAATAAACAAAATCAAAAGTGGAAGAGGAAGAAATGCCCCTAGAAGGAAGAACTCAGCTAGTAAGAGCCATGAAATTACAAAGAAGAAAGAGTGCCATGGGTATCCCACCATCCACTCAAGCAGAACCCTTAGAGATTTCATCTTTAGAAGATGAAGTAAAAAAATGGGTGGATAAGAAGAGTGAAGAGAGTGATGATGTTTTCTCAATGTCCATTTTTTATTTCATGCTCGCAGGTACAGAGTTGATTAGGGATAAGATTAGGGACACCCCTATAGGTGAACCTTAATAGGAAGATTGGACACATATGTCACCAGATACACAAGGTCCTAATCTTACTCTAAAATTTCCCTTTCTTTGATTTTTTATGATATTTCAAGCCTCTAATTAGATCTTTAAGATCAAACAACTAATCTTTCAAAGATCCACCAATTTCTCAATAAACCCCAAATCGGGTATGCCAGAAATAGTGCCAAAAACATCACAGCTTCACATATTATTAATAAATTTGAAAGTGGAAATTTTTATAGAAATTTCAGCAGCATAACAGCCTACAAGATGAAATTTATATATTTGTATAACATTTACACAACAGCTCCCAAACGGAGGATAAAAACAATGCTCATCGAGCTCTCGAAAACAACATAGAATAGCCCGAAAACACCACAAAAGAAATAATAATTTATCATAGAAGTATAATCATGAAAAAATAAATATATTCAGATCTATTTTAACATCTGAAATTCTAAAATACAGCAGCAATCCAAACTGATAAGAAATACTCAACCAAAAACACCAAACTCTTACAAAAAACACACCCAAAAACTCACAAATCTGCACTGTTCAGCACAAAGGAAAACTCTGCATGAGCTTGCACATGGAATGGCTTTAAAATCATATATATAGCCTTCCAAAAAACCTACAAACTCTTGTTCTCAGGTCTCCTTCTCCACAGGTTTGGCAGCCTCTGAAGAACAACAAAGCAATGCGCAAAAATCAAGTTCTAGAATGAGCCCAAAATGCCTCCAAACCCCTTAAAAGAGGGCATAACCCTAACTCACGTCCAAGAAGGGTTAATGAAACATATTTTAATAATAATTTTCATTTATTATTCCATTATCTTCCAAAGATTATCCCCTTTTTCTGAAACTTCACCTTTTTTGGGCCTGCCTGCCTTAGAAAAGATTATTATTTTTAATTATTTGAAAAGGGGACATGACAAGTCCTCCCCTTCCAAATATTGCTTGTCCTCAAGAAATGGCTGAAAAATAAACCAATAAATCCACCTAGATCCCAAATTTAGTCATGAACTATACTATTGTCAATTAACACAGGATCCTGCAATATCCTCTGCAATATAACCAAGAGGAATCCATAATCAAACTGATAATTACCGCTCAACCAAACTCCAAAGTCACAACTTTCACAGTCAGAAAGCCATGAGACACAAACTCTTAGAACATTAAAACCCAAGTAAAGTGGAAAAATCAAACTACCAACACAGTAAATACCATCAACGCATTCCACTAGCCTATATGAAATGTACAATCCAACTCTGCAATAATGGTGAATGCTCCCGAATGAAACTGTACCAAGTATGGAGAATCCACACATTGTACAACTCCTACAGTCAACACAACTCTATAGATAATTGGCGAGTGTCTCTTAACCATAACTCTCATGCACCCCTGATGGTAAAAAGCCATCACAAGATAAATAGCAAGAAATGGAACCCAAACCAAATTTTGCTGCCATCAACTCCTCAACACAAGGATCAAATGATAACTGATGTACATACCTTGCAATATAATGTTGATAAAAAAAACCAACCTCAGTCAAAAACTCACCATGAACAAGTGATACAACCCACTGTGACTGATCACCATCTAAGTCGGGAGATGTCATAGCCAAAGGAGTAGAATCAATAACAACACCTATTGAAGCATCACTCCAAAACTCCTGCTCTAAGTCATGTATTATCAAGCTGTCAACTGCAAAACCTATTGCCATGTCGTGCCCATCAAAACTCTCATCCAAAGGTGTCAAACTATTCCATAACTGATGATAAGCACTTGGAACAAAAGTACATCTCTGTATCATCATCTCATAAACATAGTCATCAAAGGTGAATTGATGGGCATACCTCACAATGTAATGTTGATAGAATGTGCCGATCTTAGTCAGTGGCTCAGACTGCAATCCAGATGTAACTAACTGCAATCGATCACTAACCAAGTTGGAACTGACTACTACTTTTGAAGACATTTCCAAGGGAGTATTATTACTAGCAGGAACCATGCCAACTATCGGCTCACCAACATCACACATGGTCTTTGATACAACATCTCTAGTCTTCATGCCATTAGTACTAGTCACCACCATGTCAGGCATACCACAACAATCTACTATAGCACCCATCTCAACTGGACCTGACTCTAGTGGGGATGAACTTGATATGCCAATGTTAGTATCAAGGATGGATGCATCCCCATCTCCCCTATCTTTGACAATCTCGACCATGGACATCCTCAGATCAACAGACACCACAGCTTGTAACTTTATAGAATTTGGTAAAGATTGTAGTTTCTCTAAGTCCATGGTCACCTTAGCCAAATGAAACTATGACTCCTTGAAAGCCAACTGTGTGCTCTCAAGAATCTCAGAAGTCACCTCAAGTTGCTAAGTAAGCTCACTCACCTCATCTTCCTTTGCCAACAATGCATCATATGTTGTACTGTCCCACTCCATCAGATAATCTCTGTCAGCTACCAACAGCATATAATCCTATCTTAGAATCTAGATAGCCTCCCAAAAGAGTGGAACTCTATCAAGGAAAGATAACTACCTCCCTGCTCATCACTAGTAGGAGAACCCCATCCATAAACCGCTAGAAATTGACAAGCAACATCAAAATGTTGGCAAGTGATAGCAATGTCTCGCTCACTAACTCTCAACTGACTAGACACATAATGGCATTGGCTAGACTATATCCTACAAACCTCCTCTAATTTACTATCTAAAGGAGTATCCTCAAGGTTACTGGTCTCTAGAGTATTACCATCCATATCATGCGAATCAACTCCAAAGCTCATATCAACATACAGAGTATCAAAAATTGTAGCACTGCTATTCAACTCCTCTGTACCAAAAGAAACCACCAAGGAAACTAAGTCTTCAAAACTATGCACTACATCCTCCTAGATGTCATCAATGCCAATATGATCCTGAGACTCATCTGTACACACTGCCAAATATGAAAGATCATCAACACATTCTAGCAAAAATAGTCGACTTGATATATGAACAAAGCCCAACACCGGTGTATAAAAACTAATACCAACATCGGATAAGATCCTGGTACAAGAAAAGAAAACACCGTGCATTCTACTAATCAAATCCATGATAGCACCCAAACAATCAATACTACAAAAAAGTGTTAAATATTTCCAGTCAACTGAATCCCAAACACCAATATAACAATCTCGAGTCCATATCCATAAACTACAATCAGCTGGTAACTCAAGAAAACTCCTCAGCTGAGTAATGTAACCAATACCAACTAATTACACATACTTGTCTGAAATTGTCCCTATATCCTGGATGTGAATGCAAGATGAAATCACAACATTATCAATGACCACATATGATCTACTATTCGTAGAAAGCTGAGTATTAGGAGTGCAGGATGAAACTAAACTCAATTCCATGCCATGCTTATCCCACATGTCTCTCCCAGTCTTGTAATGCCAATGGAGTATTCACCAAAGAAGCTCAAGTATCCTCAAGCTCATGAGAAAGCTTGTCAACTTCCTCCTCCTTCCTCCTCAAGGCATTTGAATAGTCTCCAACAAGGCTAAGAAGATGGTCACGATATGATAGAAGATGTAAATAACTCAACTTCATCAATCCCATTCCTTCCCTAATTGCTTGTAAGTCAACACAAGAAGAATTTGCTTGAACTCCCTCATGTCTACCCTATAATTGTATCATTTGAATGTGATCCTCTATCATATCTCACATCTTGTCATGATGAGATAATGAAGTCACAATACTATCTTTGTTCACCTTCAGCTAGTTGGACAAAGCATGTGAAGTACTACCTGCCTCAACCTCATGTGATGAAGCATCTAACTGTGCTTGGTACTCTTTCTCAGCAAAGTCATGAATACTCAATGTCTGCTCATCTCTACCAGGTATCTCACCATCATGCACAACAAAATCCTCATAATCATCATCTAAACCCACTACCTCCTATGGCAGAGTAGAATCTAAGACCTCTTCTTGGCTATAAACTAGTTTCTCAAACTCCTCATGCAGGTTCTTGGTAATTGTGTCATCTGCCCTATGAGAAAATTTGCCAAATAGAAATCCAGTCAACTTATCCACCTTAGCTGGATTGGACAACATGTCATTCATCATATGGTGGTGCTCAACCAACTGTTCAGACATGTCATGGCTTATTTTCCTAAGTTTATCTCGAATGTCTAAAAAACCATCCTTTCTACTGTTCTGACTCTGGATATCAATTGTCCAAGATCATGTCCTCTGAGACTCTGTACTATACCTGTCCATTCTAAATAAAGTAGAGTGTAACCCCAATAGGTTATAACTTCTTCAAATACCAAGAACTAACATGCAAATGATTAGAAGTAGCATGCAACCATAGATTTTGACATGCAGCTGATTAGAAGCAACATGCAACCACCAAATTCACCAAGAACTAACATGCAAATGATTAGAAGTAGCATGCAACTATAGATTTTGACATGCATCTGATTAGAAGCAACATGAAACCACCAAATTCACCAAGAACTAACATGAAAATGATTAGAAGTAGCATGCAACCATAAATTTGGACATGCAAGATTTGGGTAGTTGTCAAAACTGACATACAAACTTCTACAAACCCTTAGGCTGGCAAGATCGTAGCTCTGATACCACTAAAATGTCCCTTTCTCTAATTTTTAATGATATTTAAAGCCTCTAATCATATCGTTAAGATCAAACAACCAATCTTTCAAAGATCCACCAATTTCTCAATAAACCCCAAATCGAGTATGTCGAAAATAGTGCCAAAAACTTCACAGCTTCACATATTATTAATATATCTAAAAGTGGAAATTTTTATAAAATTTTCAGCAGAATAATAGCCTACAAAATGAAATTTCAATATTTGTATAACATTTACACAACAGCTCCCAAACGGAGGATAAAAACAATGCTCATCGGGCTCCCAAAAACAACACAGAATAGCCTGGAAACACCACAAAAACACTAATAATTTATCATAGAAGTATAATCAGGACCAAATAAATATAATCAGCTCTATTTTAACATATAAATGTCTAATATACAGCAGAAACCCAAACCAATATGAAATACTCAACCGAAAACACCAAACTCTTACAAAAAACACACCCGAAAACTCACAAATCTGCACTGTTTAGCACAAAGGAAAACTCTACATGAGCTTGCACATGGAATGGCTTTAAAATCCTATCCATAGCCTTCCTAGAAACTTGAATACTCCTGTTCTTGGGTCTCCTTCTCCATAGGTTTGGCAGCCTCTGAAGAACAACAAAGCAATGCGCAAAAATCAAGTTGTGGAATGAGCCCAAAATGCCTCCAAACCTCGTAAAAGAGGGCATAACCCTAACTCACGTCCAAGAGGGGTTAATGAAACATATTTTAATAATAATTTTCATTTATTAGTCCAATAGCTTTCAAATATTATCCCCTTTTTTTGAAACTTCACCTTTTTTGGGCCTGCCTGCCTTAGAAAAGATTATTATTTTTAATTATTTGAAAAGGGGACATGACATAATCCTCCTTCTCCACCACAAATTACAATGATGAAATAGGGTTTGGTGACTCCTCCACCTTAGATTTAAGAGGAAGAACAAGTTCATAAGGAGTCATTATCAAAGGAGAGACTAGAAAAAATTGTAAGGAAACTCAGGTGCGGAAACAACTTCCTACACTAATCTCATAAGGAAAGTATGATGCAAATCCTATTAAAATCTTCTACACTTACATATTCAATATCATGTAAACAAAAATATTGTAGCCAACCATGCATACAAAAAATAGACAAGGAAAGGAACACATAACACAAGGATTTGCAGGTGGGGAAAAACCTTTCGGTAAAAAAACCCCACCCCTTCATAACTTGCACAATGTATTATCTTCAACACAAGATTAAAATACACTTGCAATGCAAGTTCAACATCAACAATAGAAGACTCTAGTAGCTACTCGCAATACCAACAATACACCTTTTTCGCATCGCATCTCTTCGCAACCCTAAAAAATGCTTATAACATGCACTTCACTTTAGGGCTACTCCTAAAGGTAAACCGTATTAGGGTTTTACCATTCTCTGAGAAAATAGGAACCCCAAAATTTTTTTTGGGGTGATGCCTTGAACCCCACTATTGGGGTAGAGTGTACAATACTCAAATATCTTAATTGCCACATGTCTTCACCTATCATTGAATCTTCCTAACATAGCTCTTATGTGTCATAGGAATTTGTCATAACCGTTTTAGTCATGATCTCCTTACACACAATTCAAGATGTCGACACATCAACATTATTTGCAAGAAATACATTTTACAAAACAAATAATAAGAATAGGAATTATACAAGGTTGAGACACCTTATTCCTAACATTCTCCCACTTGTTGAACACCTTGTAAGAGCAACAGGAACATAATAGGAGCTAACCGCTATAGGCCAAAAGGCCCATAGACTCCGAACACCATTTGAACTTCTCAGTGCCCACTGGTTTCATTAATACATCTACAACATTCTTCATAGTATCTACCTTTTCCAAATTTACCTTTCCATCTTCCACCATATCTCTCAAAAAGTGATACTGCACATCAATGTGCTTCGTTCTGGCATAGAAAGTTGGATTCTTCACAAGGAAAATAGTACTCTGACTGTCACACCAAATAGTAATCTGTCTTGCATCAACACCAACATTAGAACATAATCTCTTATGCCAAATGGCTTCCTTACAAGCATGAGTATCAGCCATGTACTTAGCTTCGGTAGTGGACAAAGCAACCACAAGTTGTCGCTTGCTCATCCAACTGATGGCACCACCAAACATAGTGAACACATAAGCACCGGTGGATCTCCTGCGATCAATATCACTTGCCCAATCTGAATCCACAAACCCATCAATACAAATTGAATGTAGAGATCTAGAAGAGTTACCATGACAACATATCGAGTAATCTGATGTACCCCTCAAATATCTAAATACTTGCTTAACTACATCCCAATGTATCCATCTAGGATTAGCCATAAATTGACTCAGGACTCCCACTGCTTGGGCAATGTTTGGTCTAGTATAGATCATAACATACATAAGACTGTCAACTGCACTAGCATAAGGTACTCTACTCATGTCCTCCACCTCACTAGGAGATTTTGGACAATCATCTATAGATAACTTTGTTCCCACAGGAATAGGAACACATAGTGGTCTACAATCTGCCATGCTGAACCTGTCCAACACAGACTTCACATACTTACTCTGACTCAACCAAAGTTTTCTGTTAGAACTGTCTCTACTGATTTCCATATCCAAGATGTACCTAGCTACCCCAAAATCTTTTATCTCAAACTGTGCTGACAACTGAGATTTAAAATTAGAAATCATACCCTTACCCTTCCCAAATAGCAACATATCATTAACATATGATGCAGCAATAAGAAGGCGATCATTTTCAATTCTGAAATAAACACAATGATATGATTTCGATCTTACAAATCCAATTGAACCCACAAAAGCATCAAACTTAAGGTACCACATCCTAGGAGATTTCTTCAAACCATATAGAGACTTCTTTAATCTGCAAACCAAGGATTGTTTACCTTTAATAATGTAGTGCTAAGGCTTTGACATATAAATCTCCTCCTCCAAATCACCATGAAGGAAAGCTGTCTTCACATCCATTTGTTCTATCTCTAAATCATATGATGTAGCAAGAGGTAACAGAAATCTAATGGATTTCAACTTTGCAACAGGAGAGAATATTTGTTCTATCTCTAAAACTGCCATTTGCACAAAATTTCTTCTTGAACACCCATTTACAGCCAACAAATTTTCTCCCTTTAGGCAAAGGTACAAAGTCCCATGTTCTTTTTTTCTCTAATGAAGCCATGTCATCATCCATGGCCTCAATCTAGGAACCTGCATCTTCCATGCCCAAAGCCTCTTTCACAGATCTAGGCTCATCAGTGTTAGTAATCAAAGCAAAAGCACAACTCTGGAATCTAACATAGAATAACCAAACCTTTCTGGTTTCTTTCTTTCTCTCATGGATCTCCTCAAGGGCTAAGGTTGAGGTTGTTCTTCCTCTTCTTCTGAACTATCAGAGCTACAAGAGCTCTCCTCATTATTAGACCCAACATGGTCTCTCTGTTCAGTCTTCTCAGGGGTAGGAGGCAACTGAACAACATCTTTTCCCTTTTCTTTTTCATCTGGTTGTAGCACAATAGGAGAAGATGTTAGCTCTCTAAAAATAACATTTCTACTATACAACACGTTACTAGTCATAGGATCCCAAAGCTTGTATCCTTTCACACCAACACTGTACCCGATGAAAATACGTTTAACAACTTTATTTTCCAACTTAGATCTTTTCTCCATTGGAACATGTGCATAAGCTTCATAATGAAAAACATGAAGATGTCTCATTGAAGGCTTCTTACCAGACCACACCTCCATGGGTGTCTTACCAACAAGGGTTGATGTAGGAGATCTATTAACTAGATAGCAAGTAGTGGCCACAACTTTAGCCCAAAACCTTTGTTCTAAACCAGCTCCGCTAAGCATACTCCTAGCCTTCTCCATCAGTGTCCTATTCATTCTCTCTACAACTCCATTTTGCTATGGGGTATACAGAGTTGTCTTATGCCTCTTGATACCTTGTTCTTTACAGAACTGTTCAAACTTTGCTGAGCAAAACTCACCACCATTGTCAGTTCTCACACACTTAATCTTCTTACTAGTTTGATTCTCTACAAGGGCTTTAAATTCCTTGAATCGACTAAAGAATTGTGTCTTAATTTTAAGGAAATAAATCCATGTCCTTCTACTATAATCATCTATGAATGATACAAAAAATACAGACTTGGAGATTGAAGGAACTTTTATAGGACCAAATACATCAGAATGAATAAGATCCAAAACGTCAAAAGATTTGTGAGAACTAGAGTAAAATTGAACATGATTTTGTTTACCATATACATAGTGTTCACAGAAGTTGAACTCAAGATTGCAATCATTTAACCTCTCAACAAGATTTTTATTTTTTAGGGTTCTGAGACCCTTTTCACCAATGTGACCAAATCTCAAATGCCATAACATTGTCTTTTCTGCAGGAAGCTTTCCTTCCAAATTTTTTGCACCCTTAGGTACACTTGTTGCACTACCATCAGAACCACTAACCACAATCTTCTTTACTACTCATTCAGATGGTGGGGATGAAGTGATAGCTACTCTCTTCTTTGAAATAGAAGAACTATTACACTGAGAAATGTATGCATCAAGATGAAATAAAGTACCTCTCCTAGTACCCTTAGCAAGCACCATAGCTCCTCTCATCATCTTACATCCATCTTTAGAAAAACCAACTTGCACACTTACATCATTCAACATACTTATAGATAATAGGTTTTGTGCCAAACCTAGAATGTGCATAAGTCCATTGATTCCCTTTACTCGTCCATCAAGAAATTTGATAGTGACACTTTCGTGTCCAACTATCTTTAGGTGAGAATCATCACCCAAGTACACCTTTCCACCATCGAACTCTTCATATCTTGAGAACCAGTTTTGATGAGAAGTCATGTGAAAAGATGCACCTGAGTCAACCAACCACACATCATACGATGCATGGGCTGCCAAAGCTACGATGAATGCATCGCCATCTTCTTGAGATTTTTCAAAACCAGAATCTGAGGCTTTCTTCTTCTTCTTAGGCTCTTTACAATCTTTATGGAAGTGCCCAGTCTTATCAAAGTTCCAACATTTTTCCTTGGACTTATTGGAAGTCTTTGACTTCCCATGGGATTTGGATCTACCCTTATTGTTAGACTTATTGTCAATTTTCTTTCCTCTTTCCGTGGATCTCCCACGAACAACAATGGCTTCTTTTTCTGAAATGGAAGCCTTTCTCTGCATCTCCTTTGATAGCAGCAAAGACACCACATCATCCATTTTGAAAGTGACTAATGTGCTTCTAAGAGCCATTACAAGATGGTCCCATGAATCCGATAAATAACACAAAAGTGTGTAGCAATGATCCTCCTCCTCTAACTTGACACCAACTGATGTCAACTATGCAACTAGTAGATTAAATGCATTTAAATTATCCGTTAAGGATCCACCTTCCTCCATTCATAGAGAATACAACTTCTTCCTCAGGAACAACTTGTTCACCAAAGATTTGGCTTGATACACGGCCCCAAGTCTCTCCCACAAACTATATGCGGTTTTCTCATCTAGAACATTTAGAAGGACTGCATCGGTTAAATAGAGTCTTATGAGACCCTTAGCTTTATGATCTTTGATATCCCAATCTACTTGAGCTATAGTTGCTAGTCTTGTAGCACTTGTAGTCGCTTCCCATAGGTCATGATCTTCCAACATGTCTTCCATCTTGAGTTTCCACAACTCGAAATTAGTGCCATTAAATTTCTCCACCTCCATTCGTCCATATGATGAACTTGCCATCTCAATCTGCAAATAAGATTCAGGATGCTCTGCACAAGACTCCCACTCAACTTTAGATTAACTCAAAAAACCCTACCCAATAACTAGGATCAAAAGTTGATCAAGCTCTAATACTACTTGTAAGGAAACTCAGGTGCGAAAATAGCTTCCTACACTAATCTCATATGGAAAGTATGATGCAAATCCTATTAAAATCTTCTAAACTTACAGATTCAATATCATGTAAAAAATAATATTGTAGCCAACCATGCATAGATAAAATAGACAGAGAAAGGAACACATAACACAAGGATTTGCAGGTGGGGAAAAACCTTTCAGTAAAACAACCCCACCCCTTCAGAACCTGCACAATGTATTATCTTCAACACAAGGTTACAATACACTTGCAATGCAAGTTCAACATCAACAACAAAAGACTCTAGTAGCTACTCACAATACCAAAAATACACCTTTTTCACATCGCATCTCTTCGCAACCCTAAAAAATGCTTATAACAGTACTCAAATATCTTAATTGCCACATGTCTTCACCTGTCATTGAATCTTCCTAACATAGCTCTTACGTATCATAGGAATCCGTTATAACCATTTTAGTTATGATCTCCTTACACACAATTCAAGATGTCGACACATCAACATTATTTGCAAGAAATACATTTTACAAAACAAATAATAAGAATAGGAATTATACAAGGTTGAGACACCTTATTCCTAATAAAGGGAAGGAAGTTGTAGAACATACTCCTTCATTCTCAAGAGCTAGGTCCTCAGTAGGACACATCCCTAGATATCCAGAATGAAATAATGGGGAGTACTAACCTTCAATTCCATGCTTTAGACAAATAAATTTGTGATATTGTAGAGATCCTAAACAAACCTGATTCTCTATGACATGACACAACACCATTGGCATTTGAAAACACCATATAGAACTAGGATTTATTTGGAAAAGTGGCTCTCCCTCTTGAAGGCATATTTATAGAAGGCCTTAGCCTCAAAGATTATGAGTTAAAGGATGTTGTGTTTGGAAGGCCTACATAGGATTCAACCTAAAAAATGATGACTATGGGAGTCAAAGAGGTTATAAAGTACATGAAACAAGAGGACATTGAACTCCATGAACTTCAAAGACATGTTGAGATCCTAAAGGGATATCTAGCCAAGGTCATTGGTCCTCTTGATCCTAAACATTCAAAGCATACTTTGTAAACTATACTTAGAGAAGGTGGAGATGTGCAACTAGACCCATTTTTGAGAGCTTGTCAGGAAAGGCAAGAAATTTTTGAGGAGAAAGGTGTTACAATCATCACGAAGAATTTGAAGTTACTACATGCTATGTAGGAGAACATGAATAATATCATAGCAATTTTGAAGCAAGACTTAAGTATCATGACTGAGCAAAGATTTGGAGACTCTACAAGCCATAAAGGGCCAAAGATATTGGGTTTTGATTGATGTACATACCAGAGAAGAATTAGACATGATTGATGATTGGATAGAGAAGATACTGGATAGAAAGAAAGTAATGGAGACATTACATGACAAGATTCATCGGCTCAAGGACCAAGCACAACAATGAATTTTTGAAGTAGAGAGATACTACAGTGACGCATGCTTAGATATTTTTGAAGATGAGGAATGAGAGAAATTGTTACCTATAGAGATAGTAGTGGAGAATTTTATGAAGATTTTTGTGGAGGTTGCTGATGATGAGGACATCTAACAAGCCTTTAGGATAGAAGAAGCATAGTTAGAGTTGGACACAAAACTCAGAGATTTTGTAAAGATTCCAATTGAGGTGGACAACTACAGACAAAAGGTCAAGGATAAATATGAGGCTTTAGATCTTCCAAATGCAACTAAGATTACTGAGATGATAGAGAAATTGAAGGGAAATCATCCAAACATAGCTTTGGGATAAAGAAGAACAAAACCTAGATGCCAGAATTTCAGTTTTGACACTTAGTAAAATTTTGATATTTTTGACCTTGTCAAGGTCTAGAGCTCTGTAGCTCTATAGGTGTGTAGGTCCAAAACTCCATAATTCAAAGGTGCATCGATAGTTAACTAATTGTTCCAAAAATAGGACTTTCCATGCATCAGAAATGAATTCTTATGGTAATTTAACTTTGACACATGCTAAGTGAAGGACCAACTTCTATTTTTGGCACCTCCAGACACTTCTACTTTGACTGATGGCTTCTTCCTACTTTCTCTCTCATGTTTTCTCTATTTTTGACATGTAAAGCGATGATGCATCTAATTAATGAAAAAAATATGGGTGGAGTCTCTCTAAGAACCAGATTAATTGTTAGTTTGTATATATTTAGTTTGTTTTATTAGTTAATAGCAATTTATTGCGTGGAGAATATCTCTCACTCACAACACAAATTGAGGAGATGATTTCTTATAAATACCCTATTGAAAAATGTAACAAGGGCTGCCATTGTTATGCAATAAAATTATACTTTTGGTGCTCACATTTAGAGAGTAGTGATTCTTGGTTGAATGTGTCATTGTTTTGTGAATTTTGTTCATGGAATTGTGATTGAGCCAAAGGTTTATTGCATTGTTTCTGGTTGTGTGATCTTTTAGTTGTAGTGTTTGCTATAGATTTACAAATTCTACTAACATATTGAGCTTGAGAAGAGACATGCATAGCCTTTTTTCTTGCATGAGTGCACTTTTTTTGGCCTTGTGATTTGATGAAAGGTGAAATATCATATGATAGTTAATGTTTCTCACTGATGATTGCATTAGTGGATTCTAGGAAGCATTGCTCCTATTTTCATTGGTTTCCTATCGATTTATTCGAAAGCTTAACTTGTAATGTGTTGTTTTCTATAGCTTATGTCTGTTTAGAATTTCAATTTCAAGTTATTTCAATTTCATGTTATTTTCTTTCAGTTTTGTTATTTGCTTTGCTAACCCATTGTTAGAATAGGAACTCATTTTAGTGGCACTGTTAGAATTGCATTCATTGAAAAACCCAAAAAATACAAAAATATTGTTCTTTTGTGTGTTATTTTGGGATAGAAAATAGATTTATTCATTCCAAAATCATAGTAGAACCAACAAAGGCTTCCTCATGAACAATGACATTTATGTTCAACTGAGCAGATTTAGGTAGGTCACAAGACAAATACTGAACCTTGGAGTTGAACCCAAAACATTAGCTTTTCAAGAGAGAAATTGCGCAATGGATTCTTGCCATTGACCTCATGTAAAAAAATTTCCCAGTAGAAGTGGTGCTAGAAGGAGTGCCTCTTTTGACTCCCAGAAAGGAAGAAATTTTTTCCAAGTTTCAAAATTTTTGCACTTCTACAATAATCTGTGCTTCACAAATATTCAAAAAATCTCTTGAGTTTTTGACAAATTCAGGTATGCAACTCCACAGCTTCATAGGTACATAGGTCCATAGGTACATAGCTATGTACATCCATAGATCTACAACTTTACAAGTCCACAAAACTTTGTGGTGCACAAAATTCAAAAAGGTGAGAAAGTGTACTTTGTTAGGAATAAGGTGTCTCAACCTTGTATAATTCCTATTCTTATTATTTGTTTTGTAAAATGTATTTCTTGCAAATAATGTTGATGTGTCGACATCTTGAATTGTGTGTAAGGAGATCATGACTAAAATGGTTATGACAGATTCCTATGACACGTAAGAGCTATGTTAGGAAGATTCAATGATAGGTGAAGACATGTCGCAACTAAAATATTTGAGTACTGTACACTCTACCCCAATAGTGGGGTTCGGGGCATCGCCTCAAAATTTTTTTTGGGGTTCCTATTTTCTCAGAGAATGGTAAAACCCTAATATGGTTTACCTTTCGGGAGTAGCCCTAAAGTGAAGTGCATGTTATAAGCTTTTTTAGGGTTGCAAAGAGTTGCGATGCGAAAAAGGTGTATTGTTGGTACTGCGAGTAGCTACTGGAGTCTTCTATTGTTGATGTTGAGCTTGCATTGCAAGTGTATTGTAACCTCGTGTTGAAGATAATATATTGTGCAGGTTCTGAAGGGGTGGGGTTGTTTTACGAAAAGGTTTTTCCCCACTGGCAAATCCTTGTGTTATGTGTTCCTTTCTCTGTCTAATTTTTGTATGCATGGTTGGCTACAATATTGTTGTTTACATGATATTGAATCTGTAAGTGTAGAAGATTTTAATAGTATTTGCATCATACTTTCCTTATGAGATTAGTGTAGGAAGCTGTTTCCGCACCTGATTTTCCTTACATACTTCTATGGAGAGGTGCACTTTTTCCAAAATTGATGCAAGCTGGAGGATATTGATCCAAAATCCCCATTTTAGTGAGTATTAAGGTTTATGCCAATTGCACATGAGTTTCTTGAGCTTACCCACTTTCATAAACCACATAGTGACAAGGGAACATCCTAAGTTCAACCACTTCCATTCAAAATTTCATCATCTTCTTCAACTCTACCTCCACTCCAACCACCTAGTCAACCACAAAATATTCTAATAGCTATTCCTCAACAACCACCGTTTGGTCTGCCAAATGCTCTAATGGCCTTTTTTGTGAATGTCGTAGACTCACCAATAAACTTGAGAGGTGAATTCCATGACCTCCCTAAGAATCCCAAAATTTTTTTCCCCATATTCATCTATGGTGAGACTCAAACTGTTGAAGAACATGTCAAGGTATTAAAAGAAATTTGCAATCACAAGAAAGTTGCTAATGAGGACATGGTTCTTAGTTTATTTCACTACTCTTTGGGAGAAATTTCCTTCAATTAGTATGTTAATTTGCCACCCGTATGCATTGGAAATTGGGATACATTCAAAAAATTATTCTTATAACAATTCAAAACATTCATCAATCCAGTTGTGATACATCATCAATTCATATCAATCAAAAGGGACCCAACTGAGATAGTTTCTCGCTTGAACCATCGCATTCAAATGGCATACCACAAGTTGGAAATGCCATACACTATATTGGTTGAAGCTATTATTTAGATTTATCTAAATGCTATGGATCATCTTACTACAATTTTTCTAGAGATGACTTCCTATAGAAAATATTGACACATTGGATAAAGTCTTTGTAGAAGTGATCACATTCATGATGCAAGCCAATTCTAATGGGGGAGGAATGATGTTTCCAATGTAAGCAGTCACCACAATACCAACATACCCTATGGGAGCACCAATGGTGGCTAGCCGGTTCATACCTATGAATCCAATTCCATTACAATAGGCACCCGCTCCACAAAATCAAGTGATAACATGTTTAGGGTATGAGCCTCCAAAAACAACTTTCTTTGAACAAAAGGTTGCAGTTCCTGTGGAAGCAAATAATAACCTCATTTCAAAAGTTGGACAAATGAAGAAGACTATGTCACAAATGAAAAATGAATTGACACATCTTAGATTGTCACAAGAAAAAGATAAAAATTTCCAAAGAAACAATGCTGGCCCTTGCGACACTCATTTTGGTTAGAATTACAATAGGAACTTCAGTGAGAACAATAATAACAAGAATGTAGGAAACAACAATAGAGGGAACAAATTTAATCCTCCTGATCAAAATAATGGATTCAAAAGACAGAACTGACAATGGAACACCAGTCCAAATAATGGAAGCATTCCTACTAATAACAACTACAATGTTCAATATGTTGATATCAATCAATATGATGATACCCAAAATGTGCTCAACAATGATGGTTCTTAATATAATGGAAATCATGAGATGAGTCAAAATTCATAAGTAAATGACATTCCCCCTCCTGTACAATTCAATGCTATGCTATTGGAATCCTATGATTCTACACAAAATGCACAAGTGGAACAACCAGCAAGTAAGGAATTCTCATTCCCATTTAGTTAGGAACCTAATATTCAGCATGATGAGATGTTTTCCTTTCGCAATGACAATCAGAATACATACAATCTAAAAAATAGAAAGAACCCCTTGACATATGGGATTCCTCTAGGTTTACAACCAACTCCACCTAATCCAAGGGCAAGTAAAAGTCTGCCACCAGTAAAACTAGTGTATGGAGGACAACCAAATTAGAACCTAGTGAATGTACCAACAATACTGAAGAATCCTACTTGGTCCACTAAAAAGTACAATGTGATAGAGGATTTGAAAAGAACTCAAGCCAATATGTTCATGTTTGACATGTTATAGAATTGTCCACAACAAAGAGAAGCACTCATGAAGACATTGGATCATACAAAGATTTCCCACAATATGACTACTATTCCTCAAAAAATAGTATCTCAACAAGTAAATGCTACAAAAGAGATGCCCACTATGTTCAAAGACAAAGTTAAGGTATCCCCATTTTTGGTTAGCATCAGGATATATGGGAAGAATCTTCCCAATTGCCTCATTTATTTAGGAGCTTCATGTAACGTAATGCCATTATATATAGCTCAAAGGCTAGGAGTTAGTCCTCAACCCTCTAACTGAGTGGTGATATAACTGGATAAAACAGAGGTAAAAGTCATTGGTGTACTAAAATATGTACAAATATAGTTGACAATTTCCCCTAGGATTTAGGATGTTATTGACATACATGTGGTTGATATCTTGGAAACATATAGGTTACTTCTGAGCAGAGAATGGATGAAATGTCAGAGAGGATGGTTTTCTACAAACTTCACTCAATTATGGTTGCCATGGAAAGGATTGAACAATAAAATTAAGATAGATGCTAAGCCCAAATTGAAAACAATGATTACAAAATATAGTGCCTTGAATGAGATAGCATTCCTACAATTGGATATGGGTTCATACAAAGTGATGGTATTGGATATGGTTCCAAACAATGCACTTCAAGTTTGAAACAAAGAACCTAAGGTGCTAGTACCCAAAAGTGAAACCATTACATAGTTCATAGAAAGTATGGTGACTAATTTACAATGTTTAGGAGAGGAAGCTGATCCCAACATCCTCCTCCTTCCATGATTTTTTAAGTTGCAAAAAGTTAGTCACTATGAGTTTGAATGCTCATCTTGCCAAGAAGCAGTTGTAAAGGTACTGACACACATAATGGAAAACAAAAATAAAAACTCCTGAATAGGTGAACTCAAAGAAAGCCAAAATTTAGTGACCTCATCCAACCTTGTTGAAAAGATTTAAGAGGAAATCAAAGATTTAACTGTGTCATATAGTGATACCTCTTCAGATGGAGGAGGCATGTCTTCTCCTCCTCTAAGGATGATTAAAGTCTAAAGAAGAAGAAAATATGTGAAAGATAAAGGATAGACTTTAGTAGTCATTCATCCTAAACCTAAACTTGAGGAAATCAAAGAGTTGATAGGGGAAATTCAAGAAAAACAAGAAAAACATGCACTTCGTCTATCTACAAACTATGAAGGGGACTCATCAAGTCCTACAGAAGGAAAGTTATAATGGGTTCCTAAGAAAAAATCATACAAGGCTCGAGTGAAAGAGAAATTAAGGATGGATAAGCATAAAGTCAAAAAACCCAAGGAAAATGCAATTTTTACACTCCACTTTGATGGTTCTAGGTGTAAGATGGGAGCCGGTGCAGGTATCAAATTGGTCAACCCAAAAGATAGGTGTTTCTATGCTACATATCAGTTACAGTTTAGATGTACTAAAAATGTTGCAGAATATGAGGCATTAATTTGAGGACTTCCTTTGCATTGGAGAAAGGATTCATAGCTCTTAAAAATGAAGGGGATTCTCAATTGGTCATACAAGAAGTAAAATCCATATAATCTTGCAACGATAAAAGATTACTTGCTTATAGAAAAATGGTGTGTGATATATTGGATGACTTTCAAGCTTTAAACATCAAATCCATTCCAAGAAAAAGAATATGGTAGTAGTTGCTCTCGCCATTTCAGCAAGTTCTTTATAGCTAATTGAAAGAACCAAGTTGAAAAGATTTTTTTTGGAATTGGTTATTGTTCCAACCATTCATAACAATATCACAAAATTTTAGGTCTTTTAGGATGATCAACATATACTTGAGTTTATCATGTGCATTCGCCATTTTGAGGGACAAGAATTTGATGATACACCAAATGACAAGCCTGAAGATGATGGGCTTGAAGATGAAAATGGGATCCTAAATTTGAAAACCAACACTATTCCAAAAGGAATGGTTGAAATAGAACACATCTTTGATCATGATGAATCAACACTCAATAGAAGGGTAACCCAAGAAAAGGGAATCAAAGAATGTGACTCATACATTTTGGGTATTAATGAAGAACCAAGAATGGTACAGATAGGAAAAACATGCAACTCACAGGAAAGGGAAGACATGCTCAAATTACTCACTGAGCATAAGGATGTCATTGCTTGGAGCTATGAAGAATTAAAGGCTTATGATCCTAAGATTATCACATATGAAATCCCGTTGAAGCTCGATGTCAAACCATTTTGACAAAGACAAAGACAGGTAAATCTTCTCATTGAACCACTAATCATGAAAGAAATAAAGAAGTTACTAGATGCTATGATCATATTTCTTATCCATCATTCCGCATGGGTGGATAATTTTCTTCCCATATAGAAGAAGACAGAAGAGATTCATGTTTGTGTTGACTTTCATACTTTGAATCTAGCATCTTAGAAAGACAACTATCCTCTACCCTCACTTGATGAGGTTCTACAAATTGTAAATGATTTGAAAATGATGTCTTTCCTAGATGGATACTCACGATAGAATCAGGTGATGGTTGACAAAGAAGATAGGCTAAAGATGGCTTTCATAATGAAGTGGGGAACTTTTTCCTACAAAATAATGCCCTTTGGACTGATTAATGCAGGAGCTGCATTTCAATGAGTGATGGATGAAGCTTTCAAAGGGATGATTACTAGATGTATAGTCATCTGCATGGATGACTTGATTATCTTTTGAAAAGATCAAAGTACCCACATTTCTGATCTAAGACATGTATTCAATAGATGTCATAAATATGAAATATCTCTCAATCCCAAGAAATTATCATTTGGCATTACTAAAGGAAAGCTCCTAGGACAAGTCACTTTTGAAGCTAGAATCTCGATTGATCTGGATAGAGTTGACTCTATTATGAAATCAGGACCTACACACAGTAAAAAGGAATTGAAGTCTTTCTTTGGGAAGATAAACTTGTGCAAAAATTCATAAGTGGATTTGTAGAGATAGGTCATCCCCTTAATGATTTACTCAAAAAGGGGGCTAAGATGGAATGGTCTCCTGATAATGAGTTGCCTTTCAAGATCTATTCCTTTACTTCTGAACATTCTTGTGAAGGGATCATAACATAGAAAAGGGAAAAGAAATATGAGAGAACAATTTATTTTATGAGTTATCCTTTGAAGAATGTAGAGTTGAATTATTCAAACCTTTATAAGCAATCCTTTGCATTGATCAAGGTAGTAAAGAAGTTCTATCACTACATACTAAGAAGTAAGGTGTATGCAATTCTACCTGATTCGGCAATACAGATGCTTTTTGTGTGACCACACTTTAGGAATTTGATCTCAAAATTCAATCTATGAGATTAGTTAGAGGTCAAGGGTTCTCAAAGATGATAGCTGATAACTAAGATGGAAATGAAAAGGAATTTAAGTTTGATGATGAAAAAAATGAGGATGATCAGAAGAAGATGGTCATATTGCAAGTTGACATTAATTAGGGTGTGGTGATAGACTTTTGGTATTAGGACATTGTTTATTATCTTCTACAAGACCAATGCCCAAAGTGGATGAATAGTTCAAAACATAGGGGACTTAAAATGAAGTGTGAATCTTATATGCTACATGACAACAAGTTGTACAAGAGAAACTATGAAGGGATTTATCTAAAGTGTTCAGGTCATGAGGAAGAAAAAGAAGCCTTTCAACACTTTCATGATAATTATGGTATAGGAAATGGTTTGGAAAAAGAAACAACCCATATGATTCTAATATTAGGATATTTTTGGTCCTCGATATTCAAAGACACTTTTGAGCATGGGTGCTCTTGTCATATTTGTCAAACTAGTGCCAACAAAGAAAGGAATTCGAGAATGCCCTTACAGCCTTTGTATGAGATACACCCCTTTGCAAAGTGGTGGTTGGATTTCATTAGTCTGGCCAAACCACCATCATCAACTAGACATGCATTTATTCTCACAACTATGGATTACTACACATAATGGACCCAAGCAGAAACATTCAAAAATTACACTGCTAAGGTAGTGATAGACTTCTTGGAAGAACATATTATTACCAAGTTTAGAATGTCATTCTCCTTTGAGTGTGATAGTAGGTCTACTTTTTCATCCACATTCTTGACCCTCTACGCATCTAAAAATCAAGTCATTATCAAGTTCTCTTCAAATTACTACTCACAAGGAAATGGAGTAGCAGAATCTACAAACAAGAACTTGATTACGGTAATAAGATGATTATTGAAGGAAAACCCTTGGTATTGGCATATGTAACTCAAATATGCCTTATGGATAGATCAATTGAGAGTCAAAAATGCTTTGGGAACTTCTCCATATTTTCTCATCTATAGACAAGGACTAGTGTTCCCACTTAATCTCAGGATTTTAGTTTTAAAATTCATGAGTGGGTATGCTAAAGATGCTAACAAAGTATAAACTAGATTGATGAATCTTTTAGAGATGGATGAAAAATGGATAGCTACATTGGAGCATATGGCTAAACATCAAGCTATTGCGAAAATATGGTTCGACAAGAGGGCCATGATCAAATCATTTAGAATTTCTAACCTTGTTCTACTTTGGGACAAGGTGAAAGGAAAGCTAGGCAACCATACCAAATTTTAATGCTTAGTAATGGGTCCTTATCAAATTGAAAAAAATCTCAAAGAGAACACTTTTAGGCTCAATTCCTTATAGGGGGAATTTCTTCCCTTACCCATAAATGAGTATTTTTTGAAGCATTATTTTGAAGCCTAAAAGATAAAAAAGAAAAGAAAAGAAAAGAAAAGAAAAAGTAGTTATATTTTATTTCTGCATTTAGCTTAGATTTTCATTTTTGCAAGCATGTTTATTTTTGCAAGTGTATTTGCTTTCGTGTTGTATGTTTGTTTTAAGTCATGTGCTTCTTTTAAAGTTTCATCAGTCCTAGGGGGTAAGGTGTACTTGAGATTTTCTCTCAAGATTTTACCAACCACTCTTTTGTTTCAATTTCAAGAAGAGGTATTTCTTTGTCAAAATATTTGGATGATTATGTGTCTTATACCAACTAGGAAATCAACATTTCTTGTGGAAATAGGGGCTTTTTAGTTTGAAAATAAAAAGCCCAGACCAACAAGTTCTCAATACTTTACAATTTTAGAAATTTTGATTGTTTTAGGTACTATTGAATTGAAGTCAAAGGTGACAAGGGATGATCCAAAATTCAACTGGTTCAAACAGGAGGGGTCTCCTTGAAAGGTTGCTAAGATCATTGATTGGCATGAGAGTTTCCCAAAAGTTGTAAAAGAGGAATGCAAGGGGTGTTCACAAGGGGTCAAATCCAAGAAGCGAAACTGATTTCCTAACTACACAGTCTAAGCATTGTCAGGATATAGAAAAAAAAAGGGAAAAGAAGAAAATATGGGTTTAAGTCTGAAGGATTCTAAAGATCTAAAATGATTAAAGATACATTTTCAAAATAAAGTGTCTTGTATTCAAAGTATTGTTTTGAAAAAAACTAATATTTTGAATGATATTGAGCAATTATTCAAATAGCTGAAAATTAAAAAAAGAATGTGGCATCTCACTAAGAGCCCTCCAATTGATTCTCTCATTTGGTCAAGCAATTGATTGATAAAAAGCTTTCATTGAGATTCTAAATGAATGAGTTGGGAGCAATAGAATATTATTTTTGAGTTATGAGAAAACTTTGATAGATGGTGTCCTCAAATGTCAAAGGGAATGAATACACAACACACACACACACACACTGAGTTTGGAAGTTTCAAATTCTGATATTTTGATTGAAAAGTCATTCAAAAGATGCTCGAGATGTTCAAAGTTGGTTGGTGTTTGACACACGTTGGAGGAATGTTTGCTATTGAAGAAATGCCTTGGTCATTTCTTCCTTTTTTCAGGGCTATTTGTTGTGGTGTCCACAACACACGCCCCATTCCTAAGTAAGAATGGGGACCCCCTACTTTTTTCGATTCCTAGACTCACACTTTGAGAGTAAGGAGAAGAAGATTTTATTAGAATTAAAGTATGAGTAGTCAAAATTAAAAAATAGAAAAATTACAAAAAAATTGAAAAAAAAAATTACAAAAAAAAAAGAAATTTTTTTGAAGTCGTGTCACATACAAATGAGCACAGTGAAGTGCACACCATGCACCCATGTACCCGCATGAGGGTGCGCCATGCACCCTACCTAGTGGGGGGCTATAAAACCCCAACCTTGGCTCATTTCTACCATTTTATTATATTCAACTAGTGCTCCAAGGTATGAACCCTTGACTGCTACTCACATATGTACCATGCTCTATAGATGGCATCGTTAAACATGTGTTGTGCTTTGTGCATGGCACCACTACTCACATATGTGCCATCCTCTATGCATGGCACCATTGAACTTTAGCCACACTTTGTGCATGGTGCCACTTACATATGAACTTGCATTGCACTTTGGGCATGGCACCACTTACACGCCACTCACTTATGAACCGCATTGCACATTGTGCATGGTGCCACTTACATATGCACCATGCCTTTTTAGATGGTGCTATTTGAAACTTGTGCCACACCATGCCTCGTGCATGGTACCGAATACTTGTGCTGCACGACACCAAATATTTGCATGGTCTGCTTGCGCTAGTTGAGAGCATGCTGCTCTCCGAGCATGCATGGCACCACTTATGTTTGGGCACCATTTTTATTGGAGCATACATCCTGTCATGTGCATTCTTACGCTCCACACATGCACATTTTAAAAATTAAAAAAAAATGTAAAATTAGAAAGAAAAACAAAAAATATAAAAATGTTAAAAAACCAAACAAAAAAAAAAAAAAAAAAAAAATGTAAATAAAAAGTAAATAAATGCCCAAAGGGGACATCTTTTTACTCATGTTTATTTATAAGATTTTACGTTATCTTTGGACTAATAACATTTTTTCTCACACTATGTAGGTGATCAAATGGCATCCACATCCAGAGTAGCACCCAAACCTATTGTGTTCAAGTTCCAAGGTGTACCTTCAAAGTCAAGACTCCACGATGATTACACTGAGATTCAAGATATGGACTTGGGGCACACAGACTTGGGAGAATTCTTGAGAATTTGTAACAAGCCAACAATGAGGTTAGCCATGATGTTCGCATTGATCCATTCTAGATTGGTGGACATAGCGTCACCTTCTATGTTCGTACAATCAGCTCAACTAATCATGACCTTGTCACAACATTTCATTCCTGATGAAAGGGTAGTCAAAAGTGTCATCAAAAGAATTAGTGTTGGATCTATGACCTAACAATATTGAAAGGGTCTTTCATCTTCCTAGAATTGACTAGTTCATCCGACTCTCATATGAAACAGCAAAGAGGTGGTATAGGGAACATCAACAAGAGGCCATTGACATCATACAATCCTCAGACCTCATTGGGAAGCCTCCTTGGGGAAGGATAACTAGAAAAGTGGATATGACTTAGGGATACATGAAGGAAGACATTGGGTATTTTATCATTCTCTTGAGTAGAGTCTGGGTGTACCAACAATAGGTCACCTCATTACTTTCATGGTCAACTCCTTCGAGACCATTTAACAGGCAAACATACCATTGGATTGCTCCACCACACTAAGTGAAAACTTGTGTGAGCAACTAAGGATGGTGAAGGACATGAAGAAGTTTTACATGACTTCTTACATAGTGTACCTACTTGCAGAAACAACAAAAAACTATCCCAATTTGTATAGGAAAGGTAGTATGCAAGACCCCAATGCCTAGCCCTAAATAGTCTACCCTTAGCTGGTGAAGAAGAAGCTCCTTGGGAAGAGAGAAAATAATATAGAATTGTGAATAATGTGTTCATCTTTGCAATTATTTGATTCATTGAGGGAGACTATGGGACGAGGCTATTTGATGAATCCAAAGCACAAGTCATAGCTCTTAGAGCCTGCTTCATCTAGTTCAAAACATTCACATATCTATAGGTAGCTAGTGCATCCATCGATCGTAAAAATCTCCAGAGATATCCTAGTGACAAACTGGTGCTATTGGAAATTTCCTAGAAAATTGAGTCAGCCTATGAGAAGATAAAGAGATAACAGAGACCCTACTAGGCATGGCCATTGGTCATAGGACCGTATCAGGTGAAAAGGAAACAAGATATTTTTTCCTTCAAATGGGAGTGGGAGAACTATCCTCTTGAATAATATAACTCTCCTTGACCATATTTTGACAATATCGATAAAGTGGAGAGTCTGGAAAGAAGAGACTTCCATCATGAGGATGCTATTGAAAATCACTAGATGAATGACACAAATGACTATGATGTCTACATTAGGGGCCACTATAGGAGGACTTTGTATCTAGTAGAAAAGGCTCTCCAATTGAACATCCTTGATGAGAAAAAGTTACATGATTCTAAGGAGTTACTAGACCCCTTGTTCAATGCTGACAAAATGGGTGAAAGGCCTATTTTGAATGTAGAGGTTGACAAGGAAGAAAGGGATGATATTAATCATAGAGTGAGGCATGTCATCAGAATGAAAAAGTATTAGATCATGAAACCATTTCCACTTCATCCAATTCTTGATACTATAATCTTCCATGCACATGCTCGCCTAGAAAGAGGTAGAGGAAGGAAAGTAATAATTCTTACCTTTGCAGCTTAGTCTCCTATCGGGCCAAAAATAGTGTACCAACTTGATCACTTAATTGGATATTATCACCTTCTTGAAAGGAAGGGAAAGAAATAAACAAAAAGGACCTTCGTTAGAGGAATTAGATAGAATAGATGCCTCTCCAATAGCAAGAACAAAGTGCACAAGGGTCCCAAGACACTGGAGCTACCCAAGTCCAGGATGAACTACAAATGCCTCCCATTGTGTCTAGCCAACTAGAGGAGGGAGAGATTATGCAAGTTTCCATTCCTCTTGTGCAAGATGAACCAATTTCTCCTTCTACCTCCAAGAAATGGAATAAAAAGATTAAGATTAAGATAAAGAAAAGGCAAAGGATTAGTAGAAGATTAGTGCCCAATCCATCTATTCCCAAAAGTATTTCAGAGGGAGATTTAAAGAAGAAGAAAAATAATTAGAAGAGGAAGAGGAAAAAATGCCCCTACAGGGAAGAACTTAGCTAGTAAGAGCCATATAATTACGAAGAAGAAAGAGTGCCATAGGTATCCTATGATCCACTCAAGCATAACCTTTAGAGCTTTCTTCTTTGGAAGATGAAGTACAACAATGGGTGGATGAGTAGAGTGAAGAGAGCAATGATGTTTTCTTAATGTCAGATTTTGATTTCATGCCCATAGGTACATAGTTCATTGGAGGTAAGATCAGGGACACCCCTATAGGTGAACCTCAATAGGAATATTGGACATAGATTCCACTAGATACACAGGGTCCTGGTCTTACTCCTCTATCTTCACCACGCATTACAAGGGTAGAACAGGGTTCGGTGACTCCTCCACCTTAGAGTTCAAAGGAAGAACAAGTTCATAAGGAGTCATTATTAGAGGAGAGACCAGAACAAATGACAGCTGGTGAAGTGTCAAAAGGGAAAATGGTGGAATATTCTCAGCCACTTTCCCAAGACATCGAGGTTTAGGTTGTAGGGTCTACTGAGATTGAGGCTATGGCCCTCCCAACAAGATACAACTCCTAGCAGGAGGAACAAAGGGAATGAAGTTGCATAACATACTCCTTCATCATCAAGAGCTAGGTCCTTAGTAGGATGCATCCCTAGATGGATCTAGAAGGAAATAATGAGGAGTACTAAGCCTCAATTCTATGCTTTAGAGGAAGACATTTGTGATATTGTAGAGATTGTAAAGAAACCCGAGTCTCCATCACATGAGGTAGCACCATTGGCATTTTTCACCACCATACAAAACTAGGATTTATTTGCACTAGTGGCTCTCCCTCCTGAAGGCACAGATGTAGAAGGCCTTGCCCTCAAATATTATGAGTTAAAGGATGTTATGTTGAGAAGGTCTACATGGGATCCACCTCAACAAATGTTGACTATGGGAGTCAAAGAGGTTCTTGAGTACATGGAACAAGAGGAGATTGAACTCCATGCACTTTCAAGGAAAGTTAAGATCCTAAAGTTATGTTGCTATGGAGTGACTTGATTGATTAGATGAAGTTTTTGTTTGATCTATCCAGTATATTTGATAGTTGAACTTGTTGTTACATAAAATAATGTTTGAGTGACCTATATTTCTTTATGTGTCATGTTTAGAGTATCCTTTAGGCCAATCAATTTTTTTTTTGAATATGATATCTTGAGAAGGATATGAGATATATCCTTCAAAAAATCTATTGCATATTTTTTTCTCACATAGGTTCTACTTGTGATGTTAGAGATTTTTTTTGAGTTTCTTCTTTCGCTTCCTCTTAATAATTTCACCTATTACTTCATTTATGTTTATAGCCTTAAGTAATTTATCAAGTTGATTAATAAGATATGCATTAGTTGTATGCTTGTTAGTGCCAAGTACTGCTTGGACTACTTCCCTTTCTTTGAGATAGGTGTGTGCTCATTCTTTATTTGGATGACATTTCTTTATTGATTTGAGTCTTTGCAATAAGTGATAGTGAGCTTCCCTAGGGTGGATTCCTCATCTTGTTCATTCATAAATTTCCTTAGGGTTCTCTACTTCTTGAGCATGTCACTCAAACAATTATCCTCTATCTTTAGAACTTGATGATGATGATGATGATGATGATGATGGTTCTCTTCTTCTTTTCTTCCTTTATCCTTTAGTTTTTTTTGTTCACCTTTTCCCAGTTGAAGATTTCTCTTTATGGATTTTGTCCTTATCAAGCTTTTGGGCCTTAGGATCATCCCACCTATCAATCTAGTATTTTTTGAGGTGGATTTCTTGTCTGGTTAGTCAACCTCTTGCTATACACACCTTTGAACAAATTCTTGTAGAGGTGTCTCTATTCTATCCCCTTTTGGACTCCTTTGATCTTTATCCTATCCTTTTGTGACTTTTGTTGATTAAAATTTTTACCTCTATGTGTAGAGAATTTATTTTTGTACTTAGTTAAGTGGCACTTTCATCCCTTCCTTCTTCATGTTGAGTTGTACATGATTTATCCATATTATCTAATTAAGGTAGCTCAATTTTCTTGGGATTCTAATTTTGGGCTTGTTTCCATGTCACTAGAGTGGCTTGTAAATTTATCAAACCTAGTGTCATTTCAATATTTGGAGAAATTATACTACAAGTTACTACATATTATTCACTTCTTGGTGAGGTTAGAGGATTGAAGATAACAAGTTCTCCTATTAGTTCCTCAATATAACCCTCAAATTCTACTCCTCTATTGGGGACAATACATGTGATTTTCTTCTTCTTTCCCTTGTCATTTGGATCTTCCCTAGTTATAGATTTTTATTTTTTTGTGGAATACCCCTCTAACCATAACATGTGACTTAAGGAAAAATAGGAAGTAATGTAGGGTCTTCGTGATGTTTAAACTCTAGTTAGTTTTAAATCAAGACAATATAATGTCAATTCCTATTTAAACATTTCTAGTTCATACCTCTTTATTATTTAGAAGATAGTATTTTGATCAATTAATCTTTACATTCTTGTTGAGAAAATTATTTTAAAATAAATATTACATTTATCTAACTAAAATTTGAGCTAACCCTACTACCCATTGTACCTTATATATGTGTGTGTGTGTGTGTGTGTGTGTGTGTGTTTACTCTATCTGGCATGTCTTCAAGGTGACGGGAGGTAGTCATAGTCACTTCTTTAGAAGATCTACATTATCTTACACTCCTCCTTTGTTTCATGTCATTATATATACACACACCCACACACACACACACAAACATAGACATATATACATACATACATACATACATACATATATATATACATACATACATACATACATATATATACATACATACATACATACATACATACATATATATATACATATATATATATACATACATACATATATATATACACACACACACACACATACATATATATATATACATACATACATACACATATATATATACATACATATATATACACACATACATACATACATACATACATACATACATACATACATACATACATACATATACATAGATATATATACACATAGATATATATACATACATATATATATACATACATACTGATGGGGACACAACCCAAGAATAGAATGGACACAACAAAAAAGGGAAGTTTTATATTAACTGAGAAAATAAGCTAGTACAAATAGTACAGAGAAAATAAACTTCAAAACATGCCCTAAGGGCTTACAATAGCCTAAATCTGGAGATAATTTCTCCTTTCAGTGCCTCCTCTCAAACTCCACTCCGAACTGCCTTTTACAATGCTAGAAATCTCCTTAAAAAGACCCTAGAGGGTTAAGGACTAGGAGTACATTCTAGAAAGTGCTAGTAGGCATTCACTGACCAAATAGAAGGTTCTAGAAGCTGCGTTAGAAGTCGGCACAAATCTGGAAGAATCCATAAATGGTAACCGAACTTTCGGGAGGCATAACTTTTGAACCGTAGCTTCGATTGACAAACTGTTTACATTTTTAGAAAGCTCTCGAAGCGCTCTATCGCCCAATGAACCAGCTTTGCTCGTCCCCCATTTTTTGGCCCTTTTCAAGGTCATTTAATTCCCCTAACTTGACTTTGAAGCATTCTTAGGAGGTCTCCAAAACTTGAAAAATTGCAATAACTTTCAAACCGTGGGGCCTTTTGACCTAATTCTTTTTCTGGAATGCTCTAAATCACAATTACATTCATCTAGCCAATTTACATCTTCTAGGTCACCAAAATGATGGCCAAATTGCATGCTCCTATTTTTTTGGGATTTTCTAGCACACTGATAGTTGAACTGTGAGAGTTGGAACCTTTATTTGACCCAAATGGGTATCCAAAAATGTAAAGACATGAAACAAAAACTAAGTCTAAGTACATTTTTTTTGGGTGACACAAGATTGCCCTTATACCTCTGGATGCTCCTGCATCAGACACCCAGGGTAGATTGAAAGTGACCCTGTCACTTTATGAATGGTAGAGGAAATTCCAAATGGGAAACCTCACCTGCTGAAATCCAAGTTGAGTCCTCGATCGATCGTCCTTTCCATTTGACCAAATATTCTTCATATTGCTTGTTTCTGGTACTCCTACCCACACAATGATCTAGAATGTCTTCTATCTCCTCCTTCTTAGAAGCAAGAATTAGACATGGTTCTAACACCAGCTCCTCATCTGCACCATCATCATGATACTCTAATAAATATGCAATGTTGAAAATGGGAGAAATGTGAATACCATCTGGCAGCTCCACCTCATATGCATTTCTTGAGTCATGTTTCTTCAAAATTTTGCAGGGGCCAAATTTCTTCATTTTCAGCTTGTTATAAGTACTGGCTGGAAATCTTTCTTTTCATAAGTGCACCATGACTAAATCTCCTACTTGGAATTCCTTATGTCTTCTCCTTTGATCAGCCCTAGCTTTATACTCTTGATTCATCTTGGTAATGTGTGCTTCAACCTCCTCATGTAGATGCTTGATATGTTCAGCAAATCCCTCAGCTTTAACACTTGTCCTCTCCCCTTGTTCTATCTTCCTCAGCTCTGGTGCAGTCCTTGGGCTACTCCCATATACAATTTGAAATGGTAATTTTTGAGTACTCCTATTTACAGTGTTATTATAAGAAAAATCTGCTTGTGGTAGAGTCAAATCCCACCCCTTGGGCTTATCCCCAACTAAACATCTTAGAAAATTGCCCAGACTTCTATTTACCACTTTTGTTTGGCCATCAGTTTGTCTGTGATGTGTGGAACTGAATTTTAGGTCTATTCTCAACTTCTTCCACAATGTCCTCCAGAAATACCCCACAAATTTAGTCTCTCTGTCAGAAACTATACTCCTTGGGAGACCATGTAGTCTCACCACCTCTCTGAAAAACAAGTCTGCAATATGGATAGCATCATGAGTTTTGTGGCATGGAATGAAATGTGCCATTTTGGAGAATCTATCAACCACCACAAATACTGAGTCATTACCCCTTTGTGTCCTCGGCAATCCAAGAACAAAATCCATACTTATGTCTTCCCATGGCTTTGATGGAATAGGCAATGGCTGATATAGGCCAGTATTGTGACTAAACCCCTTGGCTACTTGAAAAACCTGGCAACTCTGTATAAACTTCTTCACATCTTGTGAAATTTGAGGCCAAAAATAATGTTCTCTAAGAATGGCAATGGTCTTATCTTAACCAAAATGTCCTTCCATCCCTCCACTGTGTTTTTCCTTAATTAGATTTTCCCTCATGGAACTCCTTGGAATGCACATTTGACTACCCTTGAACAACATGCCATCCTAAATCAAATAGTCTAACCACTTGGTTCTATCTATAGCAACAGGTTCTTTACAAGCTTTCCATGCTTCAGCAAAATTAGGATCCTCGAGGTACAAATTCTTGAGTTCATCAAGCCCAACTACTTCAACCTACATTACTGTAAGCAACAACTGTCTCCTACTTAGTGCATCTGCAACCCTGTTAGATTTTCCAATTCTATGCTTCAAAAAAAATGTATAGCTCTGCAAGAACTCTACCCACTTCATATGCCTCTAATTCAATTTACCTTGGCTATTTAGGTACTGTAATGCCTGATGATCAGTATAAAAAAAAAATTCCTTTGGCAATAAATAATGTCTCCATTTCTTTAAGGCCTGAACTATTGCATAGAACTCTTGATCATAAACAGAATACTTCTTCTTTGCATCATTCAATTTTTCACTAAAATATGCAATAGGATTACCTTCTTGGCTTAATACAGCCCCAATAGCGCTACCATTGGCATCACAATCTACCTGGAAAACCTTTCTAAAATTTGGAAGTGACAACACAGGCTGTTCTATCACCTTCTTCTTCAGCAATTAAAAATTTCTCGTAGCTGCTGCAGTCCATTTGAACTCTTTTCTATCCCCTCTTATTGTATCAGTTAGGGGTGCACATATGCCACTGCAATTCTTAATAAACTTCCTGTAAAAACTAACCAGACCATGAAATGATCTTACCTCAGTAGTAGACCTTGGAGTAGGCCATTCCAAGATGGCTTTTACCTTCTCTGGATACATTTTGAGACCTTCAAGTGATATAACAAACCCCAAATAGACTAACTCCCTTTTTGCAAAGATACACTTCTTCAAATTAATTAACAGTTTCTCTTCCCTTAGCTTTTCAAGGACACTACGAATATGCAGTGAATGTTCTTCCAAAATCTTGCTGAAAATTAAAATATCATCCAAATAGACGATAACAAATTTTCCCAATAACTTCTTAAGTACCTCATTCATGAGCTGCATGAAGGTGCTTGGGGCGTTCGTCAACACAAAGGGCATGACCAACCACTCATAAAGACCCTCCTTGGTCTTGAAGGCTGTTTTCCACTCATCTCCTTCTCGAATCCGTATCTGATGATAGCCACTCTTGAGATCTATCTTTGTGAAGTACTGAGCTCCACTCAAGCAGTCCATAATATCATACAT